>JAODAL010005866.1:0-139224 GCA_025379985.1 Phyllomedusa bahiana
CCCCTCAAACCCCCCCTGTTGGGGGGGGGCCCCCCCCCCCTTTTTGCCTGGGGGCCACTCAAAGGGGCCCACCCCCTCTTCACGTGTGGGGCCCCACTCAAAGCCCCCCCTCTCCAGCGCTGGGGGGCCCCACTCAAAGCCCCCCGTCTCCAGCGCTGTGGGGCCCCTGTAAAAGCCCCCCCCCTCTCACGCTGTGGGGCCCCTGGAAAAGCCCCCCCCTCTCCACGCTGTGGGGCCCCTGGAAAAGCCCCCCCTCTTCCCCAGCGCTGTGGGGCCCCCCTGGAAAGCCCCCCTCTTTTCCACGCTGGGGGGCCCCTGGAAAGCCCCCCTCTCTCCACGCTGTGGGGCCCCTAAAAGCCCCCCTTTCTCCAGCGCTGTGGGGCCCCACTCAAAGCCCCCCCCCTCTCCAGCGCTGTGGGGCCCCACCAAAGCCCCCCCCTCTTCCAGCGCTGTGGGGCCCACTGGAAAGCCCCCCTCTTTTCCAGCGTGGGGGGCCCCAAAAGCCCCCCTCCTTTCAGCGCTGTGGGCCCCCTCAAGCCCCCCCTCCTTAGCGCTGGGGGGCCCCTCAAGCCCCCCCTCTCTTCAGCGCTGTGGGGCCCCACTTAAAGCCCCCCCCCTCTCTTCAGCGCTGTGGGCCCCTGGCAAAGCCCCCTCTCTCCAATCATGTGGGACCCCTCTCAAAGCCCCCCCCTCCAGCCATGTGGGGTCCCATGATGCTGGGGAGAGGGGGGCCCCACACAGCGGGGGCATTGAGCAGGCCCCACATGATTGGAGAGAGGGGCTTTGGCAGGGGTCCACACGGCTGAAGGGGGACTCCATTCATCTCAGGGGCCCAGCATCCCGTTTAAAAAGAACCTGCGCTCCGTGTCCCTTTGTTGCGCTCAATAGCTTCACATAGAGGGGGCTTGAGGAAATCTCCACATGCTAGGGGGACTTGAGCAAGTCCACACGGTGAGTGAGGGCCCCAAATCAAATTCTCCCAACACCCTACCTACCTGCTATCTACCATGAGTGGCCCGCTACTACCTACAGGCTACTTATCTATCTCGGGAGCCCCCTAGCTACCTATGGGAAGGGGGCCCATATAACTAACTACTTATGGGGGTTATATACACCTAACTACCAGGGCACTAAGGGGGTAATTATTACCTTTTTGGGCACTATGGATGGGGAGTTTGTACATGGGGAAGACATAGGTGGGAGGATAATAAAAGAGTGAGGAATCTCAGATGTTTTTGTTGTAAATTCTGCAGGGACGAGTGGTGGCCGGGAGAAGTCGCCATGGCGGTCTGGACTGGATGGAGAAGAAAGAGAAACGTGAACAACTCATCAGCAGGATGTCACCTGTGTGTCACAAGATGGGAAAATGCACTGTGTGCACTGTATCTACCACTATATGGTCACTGTAGGGAGGTATTATTGCTCTTGGTGTAACGGCTTATATTTAGTAACAGTACAGTGGTATTATTTAGTCTCTCTTTGGTGGAGATATGTGGTGATGATGTGGTGGAATTATTTGGTTTTGTTTTATATTGTTATTTTTGTATTGGTCTGGGTATACTGGTTTAGTTAGTAACATTATTGTGATGAGATACAGTGATCATGTGGCGGCATTCGCTGGCCCTTGTATACATACTGACTTGCACAATATAGATAAACTGTATGTTGTAAAATCCAACAAGAACTGAATCCAAAAACAATGTGCAAAGCGTTTTTAGTTTTTTTTTTTGGTGACTGGTAGGGGGCGGGGTTAAATAGGTGGCAAAAAATTGGTAGGGGGGGGGGGGCCCGATGCTTCAGCTGTATGGGGCCCTGAAATTTCTGATGGCGGCCTTGACTGTATGGAGACTTTTGAGAGCCGTTATCAAGATGGATTGTAGGCGAGACCCGCTCCTATCAGAAATTAATGGAATATCCTATTGATATGTCATACAAGCCTAAGATGGTAACACCCAGTTAAGTTAAATATACCCCCAAATGGTGCTGTTAAAAAATATAAATCCAGCCAGAAAAAAGTCATCATACAACAATGTGAATGAGAAAATTATAAAAACAAAAATGTTATGGCTCCAGAAGTGACAATGAAGAAATGGAAAAAATCGCTTGGTCATCGGCCTAACTAGGCTGTGCACTGGGGATTTAATGAAAGCCGGTGACTTTTCAGCTGTTGATGTAAATAGCTTTGGTTCATTGTTCATATTGTAGCTTTTTATTATTAGCATAAAACCATTTTGGGTGGCAATGAACACTGACAGCTGTTAACCAAGAGACACAATTTGTTTGTAGATAATCCAGCTCATATGTTAAATGGAAAAATGATCTCGAATAAAGCAGGAACAGAAGTGTTTATTGCAGCATTTGTCTCACAAGCTGAGTTTTAGCACAATTATGCCTCCACCTTTGAGGCCTGCTCTGCATTAATAGTTTTAAGTGTTTTTTTTTTTGGGAGGGAGTCTGTTTTTTAGGCCTATGATGAAGCTATGATTCTAGTAGGCTATAAATATGGTTTCTATAAACATTACCTTAATTTATTCCTTTAGCAATTCCTCTGTCAATTATTGTACAATAATCACAGTTGTCCTAGACTTTAAACAGTGCTCTGTACAGATGGATTTATTAAAGTGATGCTTAGGGGGCTTTCGCACAGTTGGTTTTTATGCGTTTTTTGGTGCGTTTCTTCACTTGCAGTACTGCACAGCAATGACCCTGCCTTAATTACCAGCAAGCTTCTTTCAGTTAACTTAAAGGGGTTTTCTCATCACAGACTTTCGCAGACATGATCTGTTTCTCTGTCTCTTACAGCTTCAAATCCAGGGGCATATCTTTCCTCCCAGTAGGCGTGTCTCTCCTCACTGAAGACTGGTGGAGTCATAATTCTGTGTGAGCAGTGGAAGGGAGATAGTCACAGCTAGCGCCTCCTGCAGGGGTCAGTTCTCATGTCTGCAGAGCTGTCACCTCCCTTGTAACCAGAACACCTGTTTTGGGTTTTTGAAAAACTTTTACATAAAACCTAACTGTTAAAAATTTGAGAAATGACTCTGCTCCCCCCTCTGTTACGGGCAGAGGTAGGGGGGGAAAAGAGTTAAAAGGGCGGGTTTTGGGGGGTTTAGTGAATCTAACAGCTAAGACTCAGAAATTTCCCCAGATCCTTCACATAGAGCTATCACTGGGAGAGGAGCATAGAAAGCTTAGGCAGCCTTTATGACACAGCACAGAAAGCTGACTCAGCTAGTTTCACTTTAATTTTACACTGCTCAGAGGGGATTAAGCACAGAGTGCAGGCAGCCAATCATGTACAGGGCTGTTCCACCAGAGCTAACTTAAAATCAGTCCCCCAAACACTTCAAAGGGGGCTTGGGCCTGAACCCCAGCTTCAGATTTTTGCTCGGACACACACAGATTACTCATAGCTCTAACTAAATGATTTAGGTCATTGCAAAAGTGTTTATTTATACTGTCCTCATCTTCATAGATATGAACTTTGTAGCGAGAAAACCCCTTTAACTGTTTAGAAGGGTGTAACAAATGAGTGATCAATTATTGTGTCTTGCAGCTTATAAACACAGTAATTGATTACTCACTTGTTACACCTTTCTAAACAGTTTTGATAACTAAAGAAATTGCTGGGCAAAAAACCCTTTTAAATGCGCCCTTGGTTGATTTACACATGATGTAACGCCTATAAGCGTTTTAAATTTTTTGCCATGTGTAAAAGTTCCCATACGACTAGTCCAATCAGTATCACATTTGCAAATCATCTGCCATGCTAGAAATTTTGATTGTAAATTTGTGGTGTAAATGCAGCTGTCACCTTCTTAGGGGCCGTTCACACCGCTTATTTTGGCGCGGAGGGCCCGAAACTGCGGCCGATTTGCGCTGCAGAAACGGCGCCATCCGTCGCAGTAAATTTACGGTAATCCACTGTTCTCATGAGAACAGTGTTCCGTCGCCTACGCTCTCCGCTCGGTCATGAATCCGCCGGGCGGGAGAAACTGACATGCACTTCTTCAGGCGCAATACGCGCGGGATAATGAACGTCATGGGGACGGCGGGCCGCACCCCCGCCCCTGCACCCGCCCCTTATTCAAGCCGGATTTGCGAGCGCAATCCGGCTCGCAATTCCGTCTTGAATAAGCCGTGTGAACACGGCCTTAAGGTGCCTACCAATAGGTGGGATGGTATTGTTGAGTAAAGATCTGCATGTATTGCCCTAGTGTACAAAGCCAGCATTACAGATAGTTGATACTGACATTTTTATTTTTTCTTCTGTGACCTAGTAGTAAATCCTTGACCTTGCTGTCTGACCAGCAGCCACCCATCTCGGACCCCAATACCACACATACATCTTACAGTTGAGTGCTACGGCATCAACCTTGACGCTCGCCCACACATGTTCTTCCTTACTTGTGAACATCTGATGCCAGACATTGCCCATAAGTCTGCCAGGAGGATTTTTTTTTCTCCCTCCAAGTAAAAGTTTGTTTACCTTTACAGATTTCATGTACAGTATCCATTACACCACAGAGGAATTTTCATTTATATTTGCAGTATCTACAATGATGGGATTATGTCTGTTGGTGGCAGGATCTGTGACATAAAATGTGCTATGGTCACTGATGCTACAAATAGCTAATTACTGCAACCGTAACAATGTGTTCTCGTACAGGAATTGCGGCGTGCCAGGACCATGTTTTCACAAGGATTATATTGTGACGGTCATTAGTCCAACATGTTAAATACTTGCAGACTTGTTGACGGCCCTTGATCTTCTTTCTGTTTAGGGGATACTACCAACACTGCTGACAGCTGCCCCCCGAGCATATCTCAAGCCATAGTGAGTCAGAAAGGGCGGTTTCCTTTTGGATAATATCTGTATACACAATCTCAGCTGTTTATAGACTGTGGGTAACAGAATACAGCTAATAAAATCATTTTTCTGCAACTGTTAAAACTCATGGATGTCCATATACAGTCTATAACCTACTCAGACCGTTATCTGCACTGAAGAAAAGCAAACCTTTATTATAGGCCTGGTGTAAAGGATAGGTAGGCGTGGCAGAAAAAAAATATGGATCATTCATATCATGTTTGAGACCCATTCATGGTATTCATCAGGATACCTTAAAATATGATACCCCCACATGTCCAACAGAGTATTCAACAAATAAAAGAAACATAGTCAAATTAAAGGGGTTTTGCCACGATGTAATGTTGACATGGGATCCTCCAAAATGGTTATTTAATCACTTTTCTAAATATATGTGATTACAAAAAGTGAAGCCTGTGAGAGCTACAGCATTGCTCAGCCCCCCTTAGTTTCCTGAAAGTTTACATTAGACACAACCAGGAGCTGACCTGGCCGGGCTTGCGTGTTTGTACTTTTTATCTGATGACAGGGAACATGAAGAAGCTTGCAAAGGCTGGGGAGAAAGTGCAGTGTATGAGTCTGCTGCTGTATAGAGAATCCACTAGTTGTAATGTTATTATTTGAGTAAACTTTAGAGATGCTCCCTTCTTCGTGGCTTTCTGCTCACCCCCTCCCTCTCACCCTGCAGCCGTTCATGACTCATCATGCTTTGTTTATATTCTCTGCTGAGCAGATTAGGCCATGTTCACATGGCTTAAAATGGGACGTATTTCAGTCTGTAATTACGCACCGTAGTGCGCAAATTACGGCTGGAATACGTCTCAGTCATTACGGTAATCCACAGTTCTCATAATTACGCCCTGCAAATAAGCCATGTGAACATAGCCTAACAGGTAACGAAGTCACTACGTGGCAAAACCCCTTTAAGACTATCTTCGCTCTATTATTCTCTGTCCTGCTGCAGTTCATGTCAGGATACAATTTTTCACGGTATTCCAACAGATGCCACAAATGGAATCTAAAAAGAGATTTGAAGGTCCCTAAAAAACTGAATATGTCCTGACTATGAGCACAGCGTATTGTATCAACCACAAGTACCAAAGGGATTTGTTTCATTTTTATTACCCAGCGTCTAATGTCTTTATATTTATTGCGCTAACAAATGGATTTGGCTAAACCGTAAAACAGCCATAAAACATTGCAATATATCTATCATCCCATTATACCAGTTACCTGCCCTTTCTAACTCAGGGTCATACACATGTTACACTATTTATATATGACCCCAATATGCCCCTTCTGTAGAGGTTTACCACTTTTCAAGAAAAAGGAAAGAACAAACCTCAGCCAGTCCACTCCATTGTCCTTTGAATATTTATGTACTATTGCACTGTTTTTATGGCTCCGGCACATCTCAAATGAAATGAAGCTACTTTGCCACTAATTTTGATTTAACAAAAAAAACTTCTTCCTTTTTGTGTCTACAGACTTCAAGTAGATATGTTTCTCCATACTAGCAGAGAACAGAAGGCACTGCGTAGTCTGGTCCTGATGGCTTCCCTTATGTGCCATCTTCATTGTAACCTACAGACCTGACTAAAAGTGTCCAAGTGTGTCCCTCTCCTTTAGATGTTAGTGTTTAGGTTAACAGATCTCTGTGTCTCTTTGCTAGCAGACTACAAAAAGCACTTTATAGTTTGATCCTGTTCCGTATTTATGATAATCTACAGACAAGACTGGAGGTTTCCAAGTGTCCTCCTTCATTAGATTACTAAAACAGCGTTCGTTCACAGGATGTCTTTTTGGTGCTGAAAGAGTCAGTGCCGAAAAAGAGTTGTTTCCTTGTTGGAAACAATGCTGAATGTCCAAGGCAGATTTCTGTCTCCTATTCTTTAGTATTGTCAGTGCGTAAAATGCGTAAAAGACTGTTCTTACAGTACATGCTGAGAATACTTGAGTAAAATTAACATTGATTTTGCCTAGAGTATAATGTAAATAAGTTTACTTTCGGATTGGACTTTGATTCTGAGGCAGATTCAGCACTAAATTCGCCCCCACAATCAGCGTCAAATCCGCCATGTGAACATACCCTTAGACAATGTTCACACGGTTTATTGCCGACGTAATTGCGAGGACGGATTTCGCCCCGCAATTACGCCGGCAGCCATGCAGTGGGGGCGGCGGGCCGGTAGCTCGCCGGCCCCATAGACTTTCATTATTCACGGCGCGTACACGCCGTAAATAATGTGCATGTCTCTTTCTCCCCCCGTGACGGATTCGCCGAGCGGGGAGAAGAGACGGTATCCATAGTTCTCTATGAGAAGTGTGGATTACCGTAATGCCTGGGACGGATTCCAGCCGTACTGCAGCGCAAATACGGCCTCATACGGCTGCAATCAGTCCCAAAATAAGCCGTGTGAACGAGGCCTTAGGGTTAGCAGATCTGTGTCTCCATGCCAGCAGACTTCAAGAAACACTGTGTAGTCTGATCTTGCAATCAAGTGTTAGTTTCTTTCAGCTGTCCCATCTTCATTGTAACCTATAGACAAGACTAGAGGTATCCAGGTGTTTCTCCCTCTATTACGTTGCTAACCATGCTTCTTAAACACCATCTGCTGCAGGAATATTTGTTCCTTATGTGAGAAGTGAAAATATGCATGGTGCAAATCTTGATATATGCAGCAAAAAATATATATATATATTTATAGGATTAAACTGCTTAATGTCAATCACAGCATCCATAACTTCATTTTATTAAGCTATATTTCACTGGGGACAGCAATAAAATACCCGTGAGCGAGCTTGAATTAAGGGACCTCAGCCAGAATAAATCAGATGTAGTATTTCTAACAAAACATCTGGAAAGAGGCCAAAGCATTTGTAATTCATGAGAGCTTCTTGTACAAAAGGCTGAATATTTCAAGTCTTCCTTCTATCCTTCCCACCGAAGGTGTTGTTTTCCCTACTGGGAGCGGTTTTTATTTTGATAGGCCACGATATAGTAACGTACTTGAACCCCGGCCGACTCAGGCCGCAGAGAAAGAGTCTTCCTTCCGTGGCTGCTCATCTGTCAGGCAGGTGGGTGGAGTACGGGTCACTGTCAGCCGCACTGTGTATACACTAGTGCCAGATTGCATTGTGAACATGTGGTAGAGTAGTTTCCTCTTTTTCTTGCTGCTATTTGACCAGTAATAAGCTCCTTGGAGCGAGGACTTCCTTTTTTCTGTTTTTTCTTCTTCTGTTGTATTCTGAGCACATGTACAGCTATACTTGTACTAGTTCACTATCCTAAAGCACCTTATAACTGTGTAACTTAGCAAATTTGCCTTTTAGGAGCAGGAAAAGCTGGTGTCATACTCTCTGAGATCTGTATTGTTGTCACGCATTTTAGCTAGATAGAGATATAACTACGATGCAGTTGAGTAGAATGTTGATCAAGTTGAGAAGAGAACGATTGGGGACTAGTATTTACTGGTTGTAGATCTGAACATTTAGGGGGACATGTATAAAACCATCTTGGTCTAAGACTTTCTTTGATGCCCATAGCAACCAATCAGAGCGCCTATTTCCTTTTTTCAGAGCACTATAGGAAATGAAAGGGGAACTCTGGTTGCTATAGGCAACAAGGAAAGTCTTAGACCTAGACAACTTTCATACATGTGGCCCTTAGTGCCTGTATCTGAACCCGAATAGCTGGAACAGCTTGGTAGAATTTTTCCAATTTGTGGAAAGCAATGATATTTCAGAGGAGATCAAGCCTGGGTGCTTGTTATTCTTCCTCCTTTTTATATAGTAAAAAAAACTGTCTTCCTTGATTTTGTGTTGGTCAGTGGCTCCGGCCACCTACAGGGCAGGGAGCTCTCATGGTAGGAAAAGCTGTAGGACTTTGTCGTTATTGACATCTGAGATATTGTTTTGCAAATCCATTCATCACAGCATATGGCAAAATGCTTATACCTGGACTTCATATTACTATTCTACAAAGTTATCTGGGATCTGTAGAATAGATCTTCTGTTGGTGGCAGAATACATGCTTGCTGTGTATTGTCCACATGTACTTCATCCGAAACCGTTTAGTGCATCTTTGGTTACAATAAATCTTAATGATTACATTTTTCATAGACCTTCATCTTTGTAGTTCTAGAAGATATTACTTAAAAAATTAGCCTTAATGTTTTGACTGAATGTCCTAATTGTATTACATTGCTTCACATAACTTTCCCATGCTGGTGACTTGGGCCATTGGTCAGATTTCGATTTAATTATAGTACGTGTGGCGTCCTTGTTCAGATCTTTACGGCTATTGAAGTAAATTAACAGATTTGGTTATCTAATAAATTGGAACATTGTGTCTTAGGTGTCTGATACCATATAAGATCAGAGCTGTAACTAGGTTTTTCTTCCCTCCGGAGCATGGATTGAGGTTGCTGCGACCTCTCCCTGCCCCATTATGAAAAACTAATGTAACTAAGGGTAACTCTTATTTTATAAAACTTGTGACAAATCAGAAGTTTTGATCGTTGAAGGTCAGAGTGCCCCTTAATTTCTCATTGGCTTTACTTAGCTTTCTTTGTAGAGCTGACCGTGTAGTTCACAAATGCTCTAGATTTTTTGTGAGTCCATACAGCACTTCAGGAGAGCCAGGAGGAGCAGGTGAGAAACAAAGGAGCACCTGGGCCCTTACCTTTTAAAGCTTGTGATATATATGGCGCGTCTAAAGTTTTAATAACCGACCGTTACCCTCTGAGATAATCAACAATGCTAAAGTATAGAAAATTTCCACATTTCTATCGCTATACAGTGGTGTGTGCGTGTGTGTGTGTGTATTATATATATATATATATATATAATATATAATATATATATTATATATATAATATATATATTATATATATATATATATATATTTATATATTAATCCAAGGAAAATTCGCAGCATCCTCATTCAAAAAGATGCAAAAAACCTTATTCCAACATTTCCAAAAGCGACGTTTCGGCTACAGGAGTCTTTCTCAAGCAAATACAGGGTGAAAGTGTGTGTATATATATATATATATATATATATTTGTGTATATAAATATATGTGTGTGTGTGTGTATATATATCTATATATATATATAAACATTTATTGTGTGTATATATATTTATATTTGTGTGCACAACAGACTGCCAGTTGGTAGGTAAATAGGTGTTCCCAGCACCATGCAGGCAGAACAGATGTGTCTACATCTGTTTGACTTTATAAGCCTCCCTTCCTGGGAGTAATGGGGCTGAGTGTCTGCCCCATTACTAAAAAACCCCAGGCTAAATGACAGACCACTTGTAGCACAATGCCTCCACGGTTGTGATGGTGATGCCGTCCATGCATGGTGATGCCATCAATCTGGGTAGGCTGACACGCTGCCAGACCAAGCTTTACTATTGATCCCACTGTTTTTTCACTTCTCCATTATGTTGTAAAATGAAAGCATAAATAGAGGATAGAAATCATTAATAAGTCCTCTTTAGTCAGTTGTCACCCCACCCAGCTTTCTAAGGCTATAAAACCCCCAGATTTCTACTATACTTTTTACATGCATCGGATTGCAGTTTTCTGTCCACATGGAAATCACATCAATAAATTATGTCACTTTTTCTGCAGCATATAGTTTATACAATGGGGAAAATAAATATTAAATACAGTGGCGATTTTACACGTTTTCCCACCTACAAAGAATGGAGACGTCTGTAATTTTTAACATAGATACACTTCAACCTACCACAGACTGGACTCCTTAACCCAGAATAAGCAAAAATTTAAATGAATAAAATACAAGTTCTACTAAATCTTTCCCCACAGAACAATATATCAATCTGCTCAGCTTCTCCTGCTCTATAACCACCAGATTAGATAGCATCTTCCATGTGACAGTTTCCCTTTAAGATTCCTGAATAACAAGTCTCCTTTTAGTTACTATACGGTTTTCCTTTTTCAGTATTTTAGAGGCAGATTTCTATGTCGGGGCAAATGCTGTCTATATGTGGCCAGTTCTCTGGTTCTGCAGAAGTGGACTGTGAGATTGTCTGCTAACCCTCTGTATATGAATGGTTAGCACTGTACAAAGTTGAAGTTATTGACATGATGCACTAATGATATTTTAGAAGCAGTTTCTCTCTACAGAACGTCTTCTCCTTCATTCGTTGACTTCAGGTTTCAGCTTTTCTAAGCATTTGCCAATTGTGACACCCTGGCGTTGCTCACAGGTCTTAAGACTTGTCCCGTATGTTCTTGCCATTCTGTCCCACCTTTCTCAGGAGTGGTTATTAAAACAGGGTGTCTGTTGTAATATTCCATTAGGAAGAAAACGCTCCAACATAGTGACTGGCCAAAAATCAGAGCTGGCCAAATATAAAAAAGAGAAGAAGGAGCCGTAAGACGGTGAGGTTAAAGGAAAGTCTTGACAGCACGAGGTAGATCGGAAACTCAGCAGATCAAACACAGGCGTCTCGCCCACCCTCCTCACCTTTCCTCACCATCTAAGTTTTTAATGCAATAAATACCAGAACAGGATCTAGCATAATGAATTGAGATCACCAGAGGGAGTGCAGACGGACATAAAGACAACCTACTCTTGCCAAATGGGTATTATGCACCAATTAAATGTGTTGTATTGGATTAGAGAACTATGGTTGATGTTTGCCAAAAGTGGTGCCACTCTTGTTCATTGGCTGGGTCTTGTATTGCAGCTCAACCATATATAAGTGAATAAAACCAAATTATAATAGCAGACACAACCCACGTGGACAAGAGGAAGACATTCTGGATATATTTTTACACAATTTGGAGATCAACATCAGCTCTTTTGTCCTTTCATTGTAGTCCAAAGCAATGTTCTTTAGAGGCAGTTTCTTGATATCCGTTACTAATGTTAAATGGAGATTACGTGTGTTGAGGATTAGTTGGCTTCCTCACCTTTAGTGCCTGTTCTTTGTGTTCTCTTCTGTTTCGACTGGAATTACTGTTATGGGGAGAAATATATTATCAAAAGAAGTGACTGTTCTTCCTGATAGAACTGTGCCAAGTGTTCTCAGCAAGTTCATTATTATATTACGAAGTTAAAAATTACAGCCCATAATGCTTTTCAACTTTATCTAATAAATCTACGCGATCAACTGGAAATGTTCTAGATTAACGATAAAGATGTAGAAAACGTGGTTATTGTGTTCTAATATTAATGGCAAAATATCTATCACTAATTGAGACATGATGCGGATATGTATTTTTTATCTGTTTTATTTCCTGATTGTAGATTTCTTAACTCTGTTTTCTGTACATGATAATGGAGGCAGCCATTTTTCCTGAGCAATAGTCTAGAGATGTCCATCGACTCCTATGGCGGAGTCTTCTAGGCATTATGTGTGAACTTTAAAAATTGCCTGTAGTGAATGGTGGATCCTGTGTTATCTATACATCAGTGTAACCTTTCATAGTAATCCTGCCTGAGTTGATAATGAGGAGACTGTTAAAAGTGATCGCTACCGAACAGGAAGTATTAGTTTATTAATATGATTAGATTTTAGAGTGAAAACCCTAATTTAAAAAAACAATATATTACTAAAAAGTCTTTAAAAATATTTTTACGGGGGTGTTCCCACCTTACACATTTAAGGAATATTGCTAGTATATCCCATAAATGTTTGATAGGTGCAGGTTGTACTCACATAGAACATAATGGAGAGAAGTGCACAAGTGCAACCTTCTCGTTCTGAAAAGAGACTTTCAGGGGCTCATTCAATGTGTGAGAGGTGGAACACTCTTTTAAGGAAGGAAAGAGGTTATTTTACCTTGAAAAAATGGCACCCCGAATTATAAAATTGTAGGTTCTAGAGCAGGCATCCTCAAACTGCGGCCCTCCAGCTTTTGGGAAACTACAACTCCCATCATGCATTTATATAATCTATAACAGTGGGAATGATGGGAGTTGTAGTTTCCCAACAGCTGGAGGGCCGCAGTTTGAGGATGCCTGTTCTAGAGGGAGAGAAAGAAAAAAACTTGCCACTTAGAATTCTTACAGCTCCATATTGTCTATTTTAGCTCATATTATTATTGGCAGGGTGTAATAGGAATACAAATATGGCTGCTATGGAGGCCTTTATAAGGTCCCTGGCTATTAAATCCAATGCCAATCACAACGTAAGTATTCTTTGACAAAAAAAGGAGAAATATCCCTTAGTCAATCTGAAACTCAAAAAATAAAGGGAAGACCTAAAATCTAACTTTTAAAAATAAATATCTAAAATAAAGCCACCTACAAATGAACAATATTCCAGTTTACACAGACAGAAGGCAAAAAAACCCCACCAAAAAGTAGGGAATCTAACCCTAGAAATCCATAGTTGCAGGATATACTACCCCTACCTTGCATAATACAGGTGATTCGCCCAAAAAAGGGCGTCCCTGTCAGGAACCTACCCGTGAAGTCCTAGAACACCCTAAATATCCCTCAAATCCCATCCGAACATGTTTCAATCCGACTCTTTGTTCATACGGATTTTCTCAGGGCACAATAGAGTAAGAATGATTTGAGGACAAAAAAAATCCTGTATTGGTTTAGATAATCAAGAAAAACCAATATGTACAAAGGAAATATATTTTGATGGACATATAAGTGATAACAGAAAGGTCCCTGGCTACCATAACAACTAATTGACACCCGCAGTCGCGCCAATGGGTGGCGGTCAAGGGCCACAACTGACCACAGTCCCACATTCTAATTATTTACACACCGTGGTTGGGCTCAACATAGTGTTTAAATGGTTAATTGGTTGGGATACCCCACTTAGCGCAGTTTGGACATACAGATATGTTCATTTTTACTAAGGGGTTAAACAAGCTGTCCACAAGAAGGAAGAAAGATATCTCTAGTGCCACCTATTGGAGGTAGCTTCAGTCAAATCCAACCCATTAAAAAGCCTTTAAACATAATTAGGGATTTAAGCTAAGCTAAAAACTCCTCCATAATGAAGAATTGCCTATGTACTGACAAAATTAGGGATAGAAAGAGGTTTTCTTACCATGCTGTTTCATAGAGCCACGGGCAGTTTCAGACTCTCACTTCCCGGTCAGACTGTAGGTGTTTCTATAGTAGGGTATCGGCTCTGCTGTTCCAAGCTATTCTTTTTACAGTGCTATGACTGCAGGAGATCTATAATATGTAGTGCACAAGGCTACAGAGCTCTAAACGTTAAAACTCGTCATTTACTTAGATAAACAAAGCTTCTGTTCTAGAAGCAAGACTCTGCAGGGAGAGAGTCATTAAGGTTGAACTGACGACAGCTTGGATGAATCCGATAAAAGAATGAGCAGGGGGAGATGAAGAGAGGTGGTCGGTAACATAGAGAAACTTATGTACACTAAGAGGAGATAAAATCTTCCTTAACGACCGCGCACCTTCTTTTGACGGCGGGCATTTCAGGTCGTTCGTCTGCAGCGACGTCTTTAGACGTCGCTTCAGACATCGGAGTTTGCGGCGCTGGGATCGGGGCTGTACTACACAGTCCTGATCCCAGAGCATCTCCTGCGAGCATTGGGGAATGGAGGAAACCTCCGCAACCCAGTGCTATAACCCTTTGATTGCAGCGGTGCGTTACCACAGCGCAATCAAAGGTTTCCCCTGCTCTGTCGGATGATCAGAATACCCGGTGACCCGACAGAGCCAGGGGAACGGCTGTACAGTCAGCTCTGGGGACCTAGCGTGGCCCCAGAGTGGTCTGTGTAAGAAGCCAGTGACTAGGACGCACTGTGTGCTGTCCTAATCACTGCCTGTGTCAAACTGACACAGATTCGAATGTATTAGCATATATGAATATGCTAATACATTACCAAGTGTAAAAAAAAAAATAAAAATGTGTAAAAGTTCTCCCTTAATGGGAGTAAAAAAAAAAAAAAGGTACAAAAAAACCATAAAAAGTGTAAAAAAAAAAAAAAAAATAAATAAAATAAAAATAAATATTTAATAAAAAATAATTGTGCATAAATTACACGCACACAAAAACCTACACATATTTGGTATCCACACGACCGTAACAACCTGTAAAATTAATCTAACAAGTTATTAAGTGTGAAATGTGAATGGTGTAAAAAAAAAAAAAAAAATACTGCAATTATTTATAAGTGAACTTAAACTATTCCCCCAAAAAGTACAACTTGTCTCGGATAAAACAAGGCCTCATACAACTGCTTCAGTGAAAAATAAAAAAGTTACAACTGTTGAAACGCAAAGAGGCAAAAACTTAAAAAAAATATTCTGGTCATTAACTACTTTTCAGGCGTTCGGCTTAAGGGGTTAAAGAGGTTTTGCCAAGAAGGGATTTCCTCAACTAACAGGCTGAATTTGAGCCTTGAAAAGAGGGGCGTTGTGTTTCTGTGTTTAAAAAACCAAGTACCTCCTCTGTGATGTCATAGCACCACTTCCTCTGCACATTCCCGAGGCTCAGTCTCTGTGGCTGAGCAAACATTGTTTTGCTACATCACAGAGGAGAACTATTGTGCACAAGTTAATGTTTTTTTTTATGCCTCTTATCTGCTCAGGAGAGATTAGCTCAGGGCAGGCAGCTTTCTTGCATTTCTTCAGGGATGCAGTGAGCCAAGGGAGCATCTGCATTCTTACTAAGATAATTACATTACAACCAGTGCATTCTCTATACAGGAGACAAAGGATAATTTTTCCCCTGTCCTTTCAAAGCTGCAGGGGGGCGGAAGAAGGGCTGCTCAGGGAGCATCTGCAATCTTTACTCTGATAATTACATTAGAACTAGTGGATTCTCTATACAGGAGACAGAGACTTTTTTCCCCAGTCCCTTAAAAGCTCATGTTCCCTGCTACGAGATAAGAAGTGCAGACAATGCAAGTGGCCAGATCAGTGTCCTGGTCATGTCTAATGTAAACTCTCAGATAACCAGTTGCATCTAATTAAGGCTGTAGCTGTCACAGGCTTCACTTTTTTTAATGACATATATTTAGAAAAGTGATTAAATATGTGGAGGATCCCACATCAACATTACATCGTGGCAAAACCCCTTTAAAATGGTTTGTCTCACTACATCAATTCATCTTACCTCAGTCCTGTTTTCTTGGTTTAATTTTTTTATTCAGGGGTGTATTTTCTGGCTTTAATGGCTACTACTGGCCTGCAGTGACGAGCTGCTGAGGACACCAGGTCTGTAGCTATAGCGACCAGTGCTGACAACCTATCAGGAGTGATCGAACAGGTCTGTAGCTACAGCAGTTTGAGGAGCTGATGCAGCTTATGCAAGAGGGAATATCTAGGAATAGGTAGGACACTGTTAATGGACACATATTGAAAAGCGACTTGTTTTTCAAGATCTTTAACATTAAAGCAATCCTATTCTAAACAATAGGTAATTGGTAATATTCTTAATTTACTTTTCCCTACATGTTAAAATCTAATCATAGTGGTGTGAAAACCCTTTTAAGCTATGTCAGAAACTCCTCCATAAGAAAGAGTGACCCATCTATAAACAGCTGTCTCAGGGCTCTTACCCATTGTCAATGCAACTTTAGCTGGCCGGGAGAGAGGCCTTTGGCTTAGCTCTAGGGGGGAATTGCTTTTCCTGGTGTAGTTAGACTTATAGACTGTTCACTATAGAGACCTCTTTCTTCCAGCGGATAGCTTGTTTACATACCCCATTTTCTCAGTGAGCACTGCATGGCATGTAAGTCGTCTTACACTTTTACAGTGCTCTCCCCAAGGAAATGCCATTACTCCTTGAGGTTCCTGGTATTTTAAAAATTGTGATAAAGTTTATAGTTTCTACTTATCTTTAAAAGCATTTTTGCAGTTGACAGCATTGGTCTCCAGCATTGTGGTGGCCAGTTTGCTGTGTGTCTGTTCAGGATTATAAAAATATCCTATATACACACACACTCACTTAACAGAATTGGATCTATGTGTTGACAAGGGAGGAAACTACTGCTTTAGTCTTATGGAATCTTTCAACTAGTGCTTAATCAAAAGGTTCATATGACTGTTGCCTGTTAGTGGGATATTGCTTTGTGAAGATACAATGCAGAAAGTTGGCATGACTCTGTAAGACCACCTACTTTGAATTTATTTTTGCCATAGCTGTTAGTCTCCGGATTTATAGATGCTGCATTTTGCCTCATTCAGTTACACAAGTATAATGGATTTTGTGTTGCAGAACTTGGCAACCAAGATGGCAGGTGTAAGTAAGAGTAAGTTCACACGTTGGACGGAAAAGACCAGCGTGTTTCTGACTAAGTTTCCTCAGCGGAAATCCAAAGGCAACATCTTGGATTTATGCCGCGGATTCACACTCCACTGGGGCTAATCTGCTTTTCTCCCCTTCAGCGTGATCCGATGAAGATCCACTCAGAAGGATGAACATATTCATTCTTTTTTTCAGGGCTGTGGAGTCGCTAAGCCAAAGCTCGGACTCCTCAATTTCCCTAACTCCGACTCCTACTCCCTCGTACATGGCACATTTTTGAGTGATAACTTTAAAATGGGTAACATCAGGCTTTTTATCACCTTATGATACAGAAATCAAGCTATTTACAGTGATAAGCAAATTGGTAACAATGTTTTGAACTTTTGAGTTTCAGGCTCCATATCTCTCCATCCACTACAGCTTTGAGCGTGAGACTTCCATCATTTTATAGACAATCATCTTACCTATATAAATTTGACTTGTATTTAGCATTTGTTCTGTAGATTCTTGTCATGTAACTGCATTGTTACGGTTTCGCTCCTAAAAAACGTTACTTCATATTATTTTGTTAGTATTTGGTAAATCCACCTTTGATTTTCAATACTGCTTTAATCCTTCTAGGCTCTGGATCAGATTCAAGCATGTCTTGACCAAAATCCGATCCCATGTCTCTTCTATATGTTCCCAATGTTGGTGCAGACTGGACTTGGGTACGAATACAGCTTTTTCTTCAACTCTATTGTTCGATTGGGTTGAGGTCTGGTGTCCGATTGGGTTGAGGTCTGGGGACTGTGGAGGCCAATCTAGCAACTCTACTTCATTGTCATTGAACTAAACTGAATTAAAATAACATTGATAAATCTGGACAAGTATATGTACATTGTATTCATTGTCATTGAGAACAGTGCCCTCATAACAGTGATAAGCACCGTGTCCCCATAACAGTGATAAGCACCGTGTCCCCATAACAGTGATAAGCACCGTGTCCCCATAACAGTGATAAGCACAGTGCTCCCATAACCGTAATAATCATATTGCCCCCATAACAATGATAAGCACAGGGCCCTCATAACAGTAATAAGCACAGTGGCCCCCATAACCGTAATTAAAACATCCTGAATAACATAACACCTATGAATTTGTTCTGAGAAATAGTATTGCCTCCAACAGATCCTCCTTCATAGATGACCTCAAATCTGATCTCATTATTTCCAGGCTAGAGAATGGCCTCTCTACAACATCTCTAACAATTTTAGGGTAAAAAAGAATTGTCTCTGGAACAGTCAGGTCTGATGAACGGTTGAACTCTTCTACTTCTTTGAAAGAAAGTGAAAAATGTTGCTGAAATCTGATCAATCTATTTGCTATGGGAGCAGAATCTTTTCCTCTGCGATAACGCTTTCCCTGCTCCATGTCATCCAAATACTTCTAAAATTTAAACTCCTCATCTGATGAGGCTGAAGATATGGGAGCAGTAGCAATGGCAAGACCCAATTCCTCTTGCTCTTGGCACTGCATTGAACTAACTGTACCAATTTATTATATATTTTGAGGCGGTCCATTTTAAAATGACTCTGACTCCACCAAAATGGGCACCAACACCACAACTCTCACTCCACAGCCCTGCTTTTTTTTTTAAGTCCATGGTGTGGAAGAGCTGCACTGTAGCACACTGTGTGAACTACAACGTGGACTGGCCAAATGAGTGGCATTCAATTTGCACAATAATCTTGATGAGAAAACACAGAATTTGCATTGAAATCCTTGTTAAAATTTGTTGTATCCTAAGGATTGTTGGACTCCAGATCTTCATAGAGGTTAAATTGTCTTGATTACTTCAGGAAGACGCCTTAGAATTACAACAGTTAGGTGAAATGTCCTATTTAAGCCTCTTTCAAGAGCCTGCGTTTACTACGCCACAAGGACCCTTGGAAGAGCTGAAACGGTTGTTGGTGATTCATAAGCTTGTTTGTCTTGGCGTTCGGCAAGAACGTTTCTTGCCATCCAGATGGATTTCTGAGATGCTCTGGAAAGGGCTTATGTAACAGGATGTCTAGGGAGAATTTAAAAAATATGTAACTGTATAAATATGAATCTGCATGTGCACACACTTCTGTTTGTCTTGTAGGTGCCTCAGTAAATGTGTATTTATCTGTGACTCAAAAAACCACTTATCCTCGTATTAAAATGAGGAATCTGTAAAGACATCCCTGGCCTCTGAAGGAAGGAGGGAAACAGAAATCTTAGAGGCTTACTCAGTGCCTTCTGTGACTGCTGTCCATTCCCAAACAGCAGATGCCATAGTTTTCCTTTCAAGACGTCTTAAGATTTCTGCCAAAGCAGTTTGTCATGTTCAGTAGGATATTATGAAAATAATCATTAAACCCAAAATTGCAGGTAAAAGATGCTTCTGTGTGAGCCATCATTATGGTATATTTACAGACTTATTGGTAATGTTTTTATATTTTTACTGTAAAACTAAATATTTAAACATTTGTTTTCCTTGTGGTATAAATCATTTTCTTTTAACTTCTGATTTATTCTCTGTGACCGATGTTGTCACTGTGAATATGCGGAATTTTCTTTTTCATTTTCTATTTTTTTTTTTCTAAGCCAAACTCCTATAAAAAGATTTGTATGAATCAGACAAGTGACAGAATATTGTGAACTAGCCCTGTAAACTTGCAGCCTGAGTAAATCACACCTCATTACTGACAAAAGTAATTCTGGCAATTTACACTTAGAATCGCCTACCATTACAACACGTAAATCACGTACACAAATCCCATCAAAGACTCAAAGCTACATAGTTGAAACACATTATTATGTCCACTTCCTACTTTTGACATCAGCAGCACCTAGGTGATGAAGGAAGTCACGTGTCGTGAGCTGGCCTGGTGGGTATATAAGGTGTGCAATAGGCTGTCTGCATATATATTCCTCGTTGTGGTCATGGAGTGATTAATCAGAGTTCCAAAAAAAGATGATTTTCCACTTCTGGGCCAAGGCTGGCAGTATTTCTGAAGCTGTGCAGTTTGAGAACGGTTTGCATGCTGTTGTGATGAAAGTGTATCATGATTGGTTCATTTGCACCATTGCAGATAAGGGACATGGAAACTGTGGAGCACCATGTGTCATTGATGAGAGGTGAACATCCGCTACAAAGGTACACAAGGGCAGAGAAACACAATACAATGGAGCAGATCCCCGCCAGGTAAACTAGGAGGCTACCAGATGTGTGTCTAAAACAAAAGAACCCTATTAAGTATAGACCTCTGAAGCAGAAAGATGTTAAGGAAGTTGTATCATCAAAAAAAAAAAAGGCTTTAATTTTCACAGACCCTGTAACTATTGCCACATATGATCTGAGGAATATTTTTCTGGCATTCTCTGGACCTACTCATTTAAAGGAAAGGCATTCCCAACCAATTTGGCTATGAACCCATCCTTGCAAATCACATGCACCCATACATGCTGATTGTCTTCCCTGGGGAAGATGGGATCTTCAAGCAAGACAATACAATATGTCACATGGCACGAAATGTCTGATATTGGTTGGAAGAGCATGATCTAATCTTCCAAATACTAACTTAGCCCCTAATTCTTAATACTTGAACTCAATTGAGCATCTGTGGGACACCCTCAATGTTGGTGTTGGATCCTGCTCCACACACCCTCCAGCAGCTGTGGGATGCAGTGAGCATGGCTCCAGATACCTGTGACAACCTACCAGGGCCTTATTGAGTCACTCTCAGTCGTTAGCTCGCTGCTGTCTGTGCTGCACATGGTGGTTGTTCTAGATCAGGTGTGTGAAACTCATTTTCGACTCTGGGCCACATCAGCCTCATAGCGTACCTTAAAGGGCCGACATAATTTTAGAACTGTGTAAATGAAACTTCTCCTTAACTGTTACATTTGTACAGTATTGCTATTAGAATTAGCCCTTTGAGGGCAACCAGGAAGAATATATTGCCCTCCATAGGTAGATAGGTACATATGACCCTTGTAGTTAGGTAAGTGGGTATAAAGCCCACTGTAGATAACAGGTATATATGCCCCCTGTAGGTAGATTGGTATTTTTGCACCCTGTAGGTAAATATACAGCTCCCTGTATATAGGTAGTTATATATGCCATCTGTATGTAGATAGGTAGGTATACAGCCCCCTATAGATGGGTAAGTATGTGTCCCCTGTAGGTATATATGCCTCCTGCAGGGAAACAGCTCCCTGACTGTACTCATAGTTATATGCTTATTGCAAATGCAAAATGCAGGGTGGGCCTAGGAAGGGAAAAGAAGGGCACACCACTGCTGTTCATAACACTCCTCCTGTTTATTTACTGCTGCTGGTGTTCCCCACCCAGGACCCCCCCCCCGCCACCTTTACTGCTTTGGTGAGACAGGGAGGGACGGTGGACATAGGCAGCTAAAAGGTACAGGCACTGCTGAGGCACCATGACCTACCCAAAGATGCTTCTGCTCTCCATGCCTCTGTTCTCCTTGAATTCGTTCTCCCTGCCTCCGCTCTCCCTGCATCAGCACATAGTGACCGAATAATACTGCCACACCATGAACACGTCACCACCACATAGTGACTGATTGATACCTCCACCCCATGACCACATATCACCCTCACATAGTGATTGAATAATACCACAACACTTACAGTAAAGTTACATCCAAGGACTTACAGGAGACGTCATCGAAGAGTTGTTCTCTTCTTCTTCTTCTTCTCCTCCATCTGTCCCAGACTGCCATGACGTCTTCTCGCGGCCACAACTCTTAACTGTAGAATTTACAAAACAAACACCTTAGACTCCTCACTTTATCAGCACTTCTCTACCAATTCCTACCGCTGTAAAAACTCCCCATCCACAGCGCCCCAACGGGAATAAAATTTCCCCCTTTTTGTCCAAAACTAAAAATTATATGCCCCATAGCCAGGTAAAATGCCTCCTGTAGCCGGGAGTAAAAATGCCTCCGGCCCGGTATTGCCCCCCATGTAGCTAGGTATTGGCCCCTATCCCGGGGCAATATCCCCTGTAGCCAAATAAATGCCCACGTACCAGGTAGAGCCCCCGTAGCTCTAACACCCCACGTAGCTAGGTAGATCCCCACTAGATCTGTAGCCAGTAGATGCTCCACATAGTCCTATAACCAGGGAGATTTCCCCCTTAGCCCCCTAAGCCAGGTAGATGCCCCATATGCCCCCCCCCCCAGTCCCGGAGAACCCCATATAGCCCCCCTGTACCAGGTAATGCCCCAAAACCCCCCCCCCCCCCCTAGCCAGGTAGAAGCCCCATATGCCCCCGTAGCCATTTGAAACCCCATAAACCCCCATACCAGGGAGGGCCAATAAAAACCCCCAGTACCCGGTAGAAGCCCCTATAACCCCCAGTGCCGGTAGAAAACCCCAATATTTTGTTGTACCAGGTAAATCCCCATGTAACACCTGTACCAGGTAATGCCCACATAGCAACCCCATACCCGGTAACTCCCCCAAAAGTTCCCGTGGGCCCGGGTTTGATGCCCCCTATAGTTTTCCCCAATGAATATAAAAAAAAAAAGTACTCCCCCCTCCTCGGGGGTCTGTGCACGCGGGCCCGGTCCGGAGCTAGTGTGGGGTGTAACAGCGTGCGTCATCACGCCACTTTCGCCTCCGCAGGTCCCAGGGTCTCCTGGGCCGCGCAAAAAGCGCCGGCTTTGATGATCCAGGGCACGGGTGTGGTGAGGCTGTGCGCACGCCCCCGCGTACTGAGTGTAGTACGGGGTCAGTGGGTGAAGGCACGACGGGAACGATCCGTCCTGCCTTTCCCTTAAGACATTGCACATGAGTGTGCAGCTCTACTCTGCGCAGCCTGGGTTTAAAAAACCCTCCCGTGCAGAGCAGAAAAAGTTTCGCGGACCGGACAACCCCAAGCCCGGGGGCCCAGTATTTTGCTTGGGGGCCCTTTGTGTTTGACCCCCCGTGTTCTAGAAAATTATTTGGGTTGTTTTTAAGTATATACACATTTTCAAAACACAGTGCCTATCAAACATTTAATACAAGATCATGGTAATCACATCTTTATCACTGGGACACATAAATCAAGTGTAGTCACCAAATATAACAATAGTGTACCTCATCTCCCTGCAGAGACACAAAATAAAGGCATACATCTACCTTTCCGTCATAAAAAAATGGATTAATATTAAATATATATAAAAAGTGAAAATTGTAATTGTCACCTCCATTTTGTTTTAATTTCTGTGAAACTCCTGAAAGTTTAATATACCAGTGACTACAGTTTTCTCCACAGAACAGGAAGTGGGTCTTGTGGCCAAAGTGAAAACTGCAGGATTTAATTTTTTTTTTATTTTTTTTATGAAAGTGACAGTGATATGGGAAATTTAAAAAACAATCAAAAATTCATAAAAAATGTGTAAACATTAGTTAAGCAATAGGTCATGTTGTAATAACACATTCCTTTTAAGTTTTAACCCAATTAATATTTCCCTAACTCTTGAGTATGCCAGAATCATGACAACAGTTGTATTTCATTCTCAGTTTAAAATTGATTTGTAATCCAGTTTCCACATTCGGCAGTATTGCAGACTCTTGGGAATAAAGCTTTGTATGATTAAATAGGTCTTCATATTTGATATGGTCTTAAAGTCACGTGGGTGAATAGTTTCTGGAAGCTCAGCACTACTGAACAGTTGACAGATTAGGTTTAGTGTCCAGTCCTGTCTCAAAAAAATCACCCTGCGGACTCTTCTGTAAATATTCATCCTGTGCAGTTCTTTTTATTGTTAAATTCTTTGATACAATCATTAGGCATCTAAATGGAATGAAGCTGCACAGCTTGAATTGTAATTTCCCGCAAGACAGAAAATATACCTTGGCGTTGACAAGGCTATTTTATGGTAAAACAACAAAGAACATGTGCTCATGTTGGCAATGGGTGAACAATTTATCAGAGCCACACCTTAATTTATGGCTCTAGCATGGGTTTCTAGCTTGGCACCTGTGGGAATGTGGTTATAGCAATAGGTAGGTTGGAGAAAGGATGAACAGCAGAGGAGTGCTTAATGTGTATAGCCTGCTTGTATATATTTGCATGCATGTATTTCAGTACTGCTAACTTCAGGACACTATGGGAGGTTAATCCAGCAGCTATAATCCTATAGTTCTCAGTTTCATCTACTTATTACAGTGCAAAAGACAAAAATGTGGGCCTCTCTGTTTGATCTGTCTATGGATTCTACAGATAATCATGCACCATGAGATTTGTATGATGATCAATGCCATCAGGTAGAATCAAGCACAGTATAATGTATTGCTGACTGCAGAGGTCACTTATGAAAAGTCTCAATTTCACAAGTGCACAGTAACTTCTTGGCTGTAATGTAGAAATGCAAAATCATGGGAATACTTGTTTCTACCTTTATTTGCATCAGGAATAAAACATACCTAAGGAAATACATCAATGCAAAGCTTACACATTTTAAACTTTTTGGCTCCTGATAACAGGATAAAAATGAAGGTGATTGGAGGCACAGTCTTTAACCAGTTCTGGACTGGCTTGTTTGCAACTCTTCCTAACCAGGTATATTTTCAGTTTATTAAGTACATGCAGGTTTGAATTCCATAATGCTTGCTCATTATTATACTGTGTTTTTCATCTTTTTCCATAATACAATTTTTTTATTGCAAGCATTAGCACTAAAATAAGTTTTCTAATTGAGTATTTTTTTGTAGTTGTAGAGTTGTTGGGGGCAGCGCTCCTCAAAAGTATGGTTTGGGATGCTTGCATTGATTTTTTCACTTAAACTTTTTTTTTATTTTGTTTCCGATTTCCTCCAAAACTGGAGCTAATATATTAGCAGTCAGTAAGGGAGGGTAATACAGTAAATGGTCTCTGTTTTTTTTTTTTTTTGAGAGCCTGGCTGCCTTTGGTGTGGCAGTACTTTAACCCCTTAGCGCCGCAGCCAGTTTTGCCCTTTCTGACAGAACCCCATTTTTGAAATCTGACATGTCGCTTTGCGTGAGAATAACTTTTTGACACCTTTACCTAGCCATGTGATTCAGAGATTGTTTGTTTGTTTTTTCGTGACACATTGTGCTTTAAGTTAGTTAGACATTTCGGTCCATACAAGCATTGTTTGTGAAAAATATCAAAATAACGTGAACATTTGGAAAAATTTGCCGTTTTCAAAGTTCTAAAATTTCTGATGTGTAAGGACAGATAAATGTTAAGGCATGTTCACAAGGCTCTATAAAGGGCCGTATTTACGGTCGTAATTCGCGCCGAAACGTGCGCTAATTACGGGCGAAAAACGGCCCATTCTTTACGGTTTAATTCACTGTTCTAATAGAGATACTATGGATTTACGTTCCATCGATCGACCGGCGAATACGCCTGCGCCGGGGAGATAATTGACATGTGAATTACTGCGGCGTATACGCGCCCTGGCCAATTCAAGTCAATGGGCCGGCGACAGGTTGACCGGCCCCCCAGCTCAACTCCACAGATCCCGCCCCGCCCCCACGTTTCCACACGGCGTAATTGCGGGGGGCGTAATTACGTCAAGCAATTAAGCCGAAGTGAAACATAAGCCTTACACTCAAAATAGTTTATAACAAGCATATACTATATGAATATAGTACCGTAGGTTGGCATCATTTTTGAATGTCTTTTTTTTTTATGACATTAGGGGGCTTAGTAGTAATTTTTCACAGTTTCAAGAAAGTTTGCCACACACATTTCTTTTTAGGGACCAGTCCAGTTCTGATGTGGATTGATCCCGTGGCCTGTATGTTAGATACCCTGATAACAATGACCCTTATACAGAAATAAACCTCCCTTAAAGTATTTTAAAAAGTATTTAGGAAGTTTGTTAACCCATTAGGTATTTCACAGAAATTAAAGCAAAATGGAGGTGAAAATCAAAATTTCACTTTTCTTTGCAGATTTTCAATTTATATCCATTATTCACTGGTAATCGATAGATGTGACCAGGTAAATGCAACTCAACATCAATTCGCCAGATTATGCTGTTTTTGGAGATATCCCATATGTGGCCCTGTGTGCTATTTGGCTCAACCACAGGCCTCAGAATAGGAGGAGCACCTACCTGACTTTGGGGTCTCATTTTCAGTACAATTCTATTTAGGCGTCCTTACAAAATTTCGGACATCCTGAGGTGCTAAAACTTAATACATACTCCTAAAAAGACCCCACACTGGAAACTACACCCTTTAAGGAATATATCCAGGGGTGTAGTGAGTATATCAACCGCACACATGTTTAATTTTTTTTTATTGCGTAAGGCTCTGATAATGAATAATAAACAAATTTAAACAATCTGCTACTTTAGCTGCCACAAAATGTTTAATTTTTAGTTTAAAACGTTTCATTTTTACAAGCCCGCAACTCCAGGGAAGAAACTCGCACACAACCCACCAAATTTCGCGCTTTATGCAATTTTCTCCCCTCCAAGCTCGGAAAATACCCTACTAGCCCTTTCTGGGTTTAAGTGCTGTTTGGCGCATGGCTGGGAAGTTAGTAACAAGGGATGGGGCCCTATTTTGCTTTTGGAGGCAGATTGTTGGTGGGTTGTCAGTTGCATTTGCAAAGCCCCCAAAGTAGCAGAACGGGTAAAACCTTTCAGAAGTCACCCCAATTTTGGATTCAGCACCCCTCATGGATGTTATCTAGGGGTGTATTATGCATTTTGGGCACTCAGAAGTTCCATAGGTTTTTTCTAGCATTGGGTCATGAAAATGAGGGGGTGGGGTGTGCAGTTCTGCCATTGTATTTTGGGCTGCATTTTTAAAGTGTTCACTAAAGTGCGGGATAAATGACATGATAACTTAACCATGCAGGTTGGTACAGTTGCAATAATATAAATTTTATATAGTTATTTATGTTTTACTACTTTTACATATTAGAAATGTATTTATAAAAAATTGCGTTTTTATGTTGTTTTAGTCTGATAGCCATAACTTTGTTTCTGTATATGGAGCTGATTAAGGGCTTGTTTTTTGTGGGATCAGTTGGTGTTTTTAATGCTTCCATTATGCGGTGTATAGGACACTTTAATCACTTTTTATTAAGATTTTTGTGAGGCGTTTTGAACAAAGCACAGCAATCCTAGTAGTGGTTTTTATTTTTTACAATGGTCATTGTGTGGTATAAATGACATACTAGCTTTACTCAGCAGGTCGATACGATTACAGCGATACCAAATTTTTATTTTATGTTTTACTGCTTTTACCACCAATTAAAAACACTTTTATTCAAAAAGGAAAAAACACGTTTGCAACGCCATAGTCAGTGAGCCACTAATTTTTTATTTTTTCTGAGTATGGAGCTATATAGCAGCCTGTTTTTTAACGGGATGATTTGATGTTTTTACTGGTATCATTTTTGGTGGGCAAGGCTTTTTGATCACTTTTAAATCCGTTTTTTATAAGGCAGGGTAAAGAGAATATTGCAATCCTAGTAGTGTTTTTTTTATTGTTAACAGCGCTCACCATGCAGTATACGTGACAACTTAGTTTTACTTTATGGGTCGAAATAATTATGATGATACCCAATTTGTATAGTTTTTTTTTATTATGTTAAAATGCTTTAAAAAAAAAGTTTTTTTATTGTGTAAAACAATATTTATACATCGCTGTGTTCTGATAGCCATAACTTTTTTATTTTTGCATATACAGAGCTGTGAAAAGGCTTTTTTTTTTGTGGAATGAACTAAATTTTTTTTATTGATACCACTTTGGCGTTAATATGCGTTTTCGATCACTTTTTATTCTATTTTATGTGCTGCGAGATGAACAAAAATAAAAACCCAGCGTGTTGGTTAATTAACATGACAGATTTATTGGGTAGGTTGCTACGCATGCGGCAATGCCAAATATGTGTACATTATTTAATTTTTTTGGGGGGGGGATTCGCGTTTGTAAAGGGGGAAAAGGGTGGTGTACGTGTTTTTATTTTTCGTGTTTGTGTTTTACTTTTTTTTTTTTACTTTTATTTACTTTTTCACATTTTGTATCACTTTTTTCCATAGGGGATTTGTATCACTGATCTCCAGATCACCGATACAATAGAGATCAGTACACAGCATTGCTGCTATATACTGATCTCCATGGCGACTGTCAGTTACCATGATTGACAATGCCCACAATGCATTGCAGGGCATGGTGACATCACAGGCAGCCCGAAAGTGTTTCTTACAGTCCCGGGCTGTCCAGTATGATCGTACTACTGCTGCACTGAGGAAGGACAGAAGGAACTCACTCTTTCTGTGTTTCCCTTAGCTGTGGGACGATGTTATAACACTGACTGGCAGTAGGGGTGTAAAAAACCCCTTCCAACATTGGCGTATGCATACGCTCACTAGGCGGGAAGGGACTTCCCGCAATGGACGTATGCATAACGCCTGGCGATTCGCGTGGGCTAATGCCCGCGCGATGACTCGCGACATGGAACCAGCGGTAAATTACCGCTTGGCTTCCGTGGGACTCCGGCGCCATCCAGCGGGTGAAAAATGCATGCATTATCTGCAGCCTGTCATGGCGGCAATAATGAAGGTGAAGGCAGGGAGGAGTGAGCTCCCTATCTGCCTACAAATAGTCGAGGCAAGCGGCACCAGATGCAGCTTTGCCCGTCTCTACCGACTCACCCGGCTGCTTTCTGAAGCATCCGGGGTTCTGGTGAACGTCACCCTGCCACAATGCAATGTGGGCATGGTGTCATAGTTGCCATGGGACCTGTGGACAGCAGTAAACGCTGAGCTCTGAAGGCCTCTTCAATCAGCCAATCTAACACGAGTTGCTTTTCCCCAGTGGGGATTTGCTTTTACAAATCCTCACTTGGGGAGATGTAAAAAAATGTGAAAAAGTAAAAAAAAAGAAAAAAAAGTAAACACGAACACAAAAAATAAAATGTAAACACTTGTACACTGCCCTTTTCCCTTTACAAACTCCAATCACGTCCCAAAAAAGATCAAAAAATAAAGTACCCATGTTTGGTATCGCCGCGTGGCGTCAACGACCCACACTATAAATCTGTCATCGTTAATTAACCCCGTACGGTGAACGCCCGTAAAAAACAAAAACAAAAAAAACAGTCACAGAATGCCGATTTTTTGACATCCTCGCAGCAACATAATATGAATAAAAAGGCGATCAAATAAAACTCATATAAACGCCAAAGTTTGTACAATTAAAACGTCAGTTCATCCAGCAAAATAAAAAGTCCTAGACGTCTCTGTTATACGGAACAAATAAAAAAGTATGGGCTCTTCAGAAGGACAGCGATGATACAATTATTATTTAAACACAATAAAAACACTTTTTTTTTTTTTTTTTAAAAGGCTTCCAAAGAAAAAAAAAACTTATATAAATAGTGGTATCGCCGTAATGCCGTATCGTTCCAGAGAGTAAAGCTAACTGGTCAGGGATACTGCACGGTGCGCGCGTTTAAAAAATAAAAATTAAAAAACTCTACTAGGATTGCAGTATTTTCTTCACCCGCCTCCAACAAAACGGATTTAAAAATGATCAAAAAGTCTATGCACCCCAAAAATTGATAGCAATAAAAACGTCAACTATCCCGCAAATAAACAACCCTACACAGCTCCTTACACAGAAAAATAAAAAAGTATGTCTCTTAGACTATGGCGATGCAAAAAACGTGTTTTCTTTTTTGAATAAAAGTGTTTTTTATTTGTGTAAAAGCAGTTAAAGAACATAAAAAAAAATACAAATTGGGGTATACGCTGAATCGTGTTACTCGACCTGCTGAGTAATAAACTAACATTCAGAGCATACTGCACGGGTGACCGCTGTAAAAAATAAAATTATAAAACACTACCAGGAATGTTGTATTTTGTTCAAAGTGCCTCACAAAAAACCTTAATAAAAAGTTGATCAAAGCGGGCATATGCCCCCAAGTAATTGGTACTATAAAAATGTCAAACTCATCCCACAAAAAAACAAGCCCATAATCAGCTCCGTATACAGTAAACTGAAAACTGTTATGGCTATCAGAACAGGACAATACATAATAGAACGCAATTTTTTATAGACCTATTTCTATTGTGGAAAAGTAATAAAACATAAAAAAAAACTATATAAAATCTATATCATTGCAATTGTACGACCCCATAGTAAAGATATTCCTGTCTTTTATACTGCACGGCGAATCTGTAAAATTGGAAGCCCAAAAAAACAATGGTGGAATTGCGTTTTTTCCGACTTCATTTTTCATAGCCCAATGCAAAAAAAAAAAATTTGGAACACCTGTGCACCCTAAATAGCCAACAATACACCCTAGATGAGATCTATGAGGCGTGCTGATCAATATTGGGGCGGCTTCTGGAAGGTTTCACCTGTTCTGGTTAACTTGGGTGCTTTGTAAGGCGGACTTGGCCCACCAAAATCTGGTTCGCATAAAAGGCACAGTAAACAGCACCTCCCTTATACGCTCCTGCCGATGCGCACCCAAACAGCAGTTTACACCCACATGTATGTTTTGCCGAATGGAAGAAATTGCGTAACCAATGTTTGAGGTCCTTTTTTACCAGGATGCCTTGTAAAAATATAAAAATTTTCAGCTAAAATTGCAGATTATTGGAAAAAAAAAATTATTTTCATTTTTCACAGCCTAACGCTAAAAAATGTTGTGAAAAACACCTTTGGGGTCGATATTACTCTCACTACAGACCAATGGATATTATTCGCTTAGTTTTCAATATGGGGTCTTTTTAGGGTCATTATTAAGTTGTTTAGCACCTTTGGGTGTCCGCAACCTGTAATGGCACCTAAATAAACTCGTATGAAAATGAGACCCAGAGTCCAGTAGGTGCTACCTCCTATTCTGGGGGCGGTTGAGCCAAATAGTGCACTGAGGGCCACATATGGGATATCTCTGGAAACGCCGAGAATCTTAGGAAATCGAATATTAAGTGCATTTTCACTGATCATCATTTACCGTATTTCTTGTGAAATAATGTATATAAATTATAAAATCTGCAAAAAAGTGAAATTTTGAAAATTTCACTTCCACCCTCTTGCTTTAATTCATGTGAAACAACCTAATGGGTTATAAACTTCCTAAATGTGTTTTGAATACTTTAAGGGGTTTAGTTTCTTAGATGAAGTTTCATTTATGGGGGTATCTAACATACAGGTCAATCAATGTCTCGGTTAGTTAGAAACTAGACGGGTTCCTAAAAAAATTTATATTGCAAATTTTGTTGAAAATTTGAAAATTACTACTAAATTTTTAAGCCTCCTATGTCGTAAAAAAAAAAAAAAAGGACATTTAAAAAAATGATGCAAACTACAGCAGACATATGGTAGATGCTAGTTATATAAACTATTTTGAGTGAAATATCCTATCTGTCTTACATGTCAGAAATTTTGAAGTTGAAATTGGTATAATTTTCAAATTTTTCCACGGATACTTTCGATATTTTTCATCATATAAACCAAGCATTTTTTGGACCAAAAATTTTTACTATCTTAAAGCACAATGGGTAACGGAGAGAAAAACAATCTCTGCTGAATCACATGGCTAGGTTAAAGTGTCAAAAAGTTAATTCTCACATAAAGTGACACATATGACAGATTTCAAAAAATGGGGCCTCTGTCACTGAGAGGCCAGGAGAACTGGCTCCGGCGGTAAGGGGTTAATCACCTGTGGCCAGATGCAGCATGGTAGTATACCGCTGGTCCCATGCTGCGATCTTGCAAACTCCGCGTGTGAGCTTGCAAGATCGCCATTATCTACCCACATGTCAAATTGCGGGAAACCCTTCCCGACTATGATGTATGGGTACGTCAAATGTCGGTAAGGGGTTAAAAGAACTAATCTTGTAAAAAGAGTGGAACAAAATTCCCACCGAACAATGTGAGATGAGTCTATTGAAGTCATACTGAAAAAGATTGATTAAAGGGAAGCTATCATCAACATATATTTTTTTTAATAATAAAGATGAGATACTCATACATATTTTTGGTTCTTAGCTTTTTTAATTTTGGTTTTCTGTATATGATTATGAGGATGGCCATCTTACCTGAGTTACTTTTAACAGCATTTAGAGAGATGATTTACAGTTAGCCTTCACGTAGGACAGAGAGAGCATGTGTACAGGGAAGATTCGTTGATATTCTATAGCAGAGAGTTTTCTAGGCATACTTTTTGATCTGTGAAGAAAGCACTGTGTTGGAAAGGGAAGAGGTTTGGCTGTGATCATCTACTATTGTGAATATTGGATCCTATGTTATCTATACATATTGGTGTCACCTTTCAACGTAATCCTGCCTGTGCTGATACCGAGGACACTGTTGAAAAGTTTTCTCTATAGAAGAGGACGTTTCAGACTATTATAACACCTTGTGGCTGAAGTGAAAAGTGCAGGACTTCACAGGGTTTAAAAAATATTGATAGTGATATAAAAATGTAAAAACAAAAAAAAAATTCTGTTGATTTATGGAGTATACTTAGATTTTGACACATTGTGTTTTTTCACTTTTTGCTTCATCATGGTTGAATAAATTATGATACAGTGGTATCTTTCATGTGGTGTTGTGCATATGAGGTGGTATTTACCTAAGCACCAGATTTCTTTTATTATTTCCTGATATGTAAGACCATGGGATTTAAAGATGGTGTACTTTCTAATGACTGTATATTCTATCAGAGCATACTGATATTGTGGCTTTCATTGTCTTAATAAACACTGGTTATCTGTTTAGATCTAAGAATTACTCAATACCGTTTATGTTTTGTTAAATTGTAGTAATGTGGTTTCGTCTGTTATGTTTTACTCTTATGTGATACACTTGTAAGACATATATTGCTCCATGAGGATGTGAGTGTTTATAGTATATAGGCTGCGTCTAAAAGTTTGTGATTGATCCCTTTTTCTTTTGTGCAAAAAGAAGAATTAAAAAATCTACAATTGGAAAATATAAACATTATAAAAATGTGTTTTAGTATCTGGTTTTAATTGCTAAAAAAAGATAGTAATGCATTACTAATTTCTAATACATCTTGTTTTAGCAGCCGGTGATGGGGCAGTAGCCTTGTATAGGGCAAACATACTCAGGCTTTGATTATGTTTGCCCTGTTTAATGAGCATAAACCATTTTTGCATCAGATGCAAAGCATAGTAGACCACTGTTTTACAGAAACAGTATATGTTCGCTAAATAGGGCACTTTTGCCCTATTGAAGTCTATGGCCCCGCCACAGTATCCGTCAGGATAAATTTGAACAGTATCCCAACAGATACCGCAAACTGACTGCCGAAACAAGATGTGAAATTGTCCTTGACGACATCCATAATTTTTTTCTGTTGTTGCTAATTGTCTACAGAGATTCTCTGTTTGGTAAATACATTGAGACATGGCAGGCTCATCACAATTAAGATGTGTCTGTATATTTCAAGGTTTGATTCTCGACCAAATGACTGAAGAGATTTCTTTAGAGTGGAAGATCCATATGTTTTCTGTTATAACCATGAATCTGTTCATCATTTGGACAGTAAACGCTTCATTAGTGGTCACCATATAGAGTTGTGTCTGCGTCTTTGTTGTGGTTATGCATATTGTCAGGAAACCGCCCGCACCCACTCGAGGATCGACAGCCTGACTTTGGGGTGTATCATGACAAGGTCAGCCGGATACGGTTTTACAGTTAAAGGGGTTGTCTCACTACAAGGATTGCTTTTTATGTTAAAGATCTTGCAAAAAAACAAGTCATTTGCCAAAAAAAAAAATATGTGTCCATAAACAGTATCCTAACCTACTCCTAGATATCACACTCTTGATCTATGGGCTGCATCAGCTCCTACAGTTGGCTATAGCTGCAGACCTGTTTGATCTCTCCTGATAGGGCTTCAGCTCCTGGTTGCTATAGCTACAGACCTGGCCTTCTACTGCAGCCTAGTGGAAGCAGTAAACACGCCCCTGAATTCAAAGTGAAACCAAGAAAACAGAACTGAGGTAAGATGAATCAACGTAGTGAGACAAACCCTTTAACCCCTGTCCACACGGGCACAGGAAGACCCAGGGAGTGCGAGAAGATAACCCACTCGCCCACAACCCTGAACGGCTGGGAGAGATCCGCTTACCCACACTGGTGATACAGAACTCTGCTTGCCAGGTAGACTGCCAGCAGTTCCTCGTTAGCTATAAGACCAGTCTGTTACAGACTTATAACAAGGCAAGGAACCTGCCTTGGGGTAGCTATATTTTAGAGACCGAGAATAAGAGCAGATGAGATCGTAATGATCAAGACAACAGACTAGCTCAGTTTAAAGTTTATAGATTTAATTTGCCCTGGAGGGCGTACTAGACAAGCAATATATACATAGGGACAATACTATACAGATATTGGCCAGAGGTGGAAATACAAATATGGTTACAAAGAAGCAGCAGATGTGTCTATTTACCTTAGGCTGGCCTTGTGCTGGGCACACATGGGGGGTGAATGTGGCCTGGCTTCTGTGTGCGGATGGTTCTGAAATGCTGGTGAAGTTACCCCCCCCCCCCCTCTCCAACGTGACAACCCTGGGCACACCATTAGCTTTGGCTTAAAACAGTACTGGGACAGCCCATTTCGCACCCCCTTCACACACCCTGTGACGCTCTCTCATACTCCTGGGACGGTCTACACTCTCCTCCCTCTCGGGTCATGCTGTTTTAGACTTTGGACTCAAAATGTGTCATACTGCGGCAGGGCATTGGGACAGAACCGAGCCAGTGATATCATCAGAACCAGATGGGCCTAAGCTACGACTGTGTACCAAATATGAGGGTTCTGCTTGGTTTTCTAATGCCAGCCTTGGGTTTGTCCCTTCCCGTGTGCCCTACAAATGCAGGAGTGACGGCTACGCATGTGGGAAGTTTCATATTTTTGAAAATATGAAACTGGGGTGGATCTGTGATGCACGGTTCTCCCATAAATCCTTATGAAATATCGGCACCGCTCAGACTCGTATGACTGTTTGAGGTGGAGGTCTGAGAGCAGATGTGTACACCAGCCTGTCAATTCTTTGAAGCTTAGACTCCCTGCTGGGATAGACTCCTATCTGGCCAGCCAGGTCTTGCTGTGTTGCCTAATTGATGCTTCCTGGTGACTTTTGCAATCTGAGTGAGTTTGAAGTTATATGAGCTGCGGGGATGACTTGTCATTTTTGTGTCATTTTCCTGAGACATACGATTTCTGATATTATCAAATAATCTTGGTAGTAAATGACTATCCATGGTCTGCTATTGAGATGCATTTAAAGGGAAACTCCACTCACATAATGTCTAGTGTTACTGCTGCTAAATCAACTTTTTAGAAAATGTAAAAATGTTATGTGTGTATTTTTATATAAAAAACAAAGTGCAGAGTAAGTTACAGGACTCCGATGGTAGTATTTGTAGGCGCTGAATCTCAACATGGAAAAATACTACGACAGTGTAGCATGCCAGATCTACTGCGAGGTAGCAAGATTTGTTAGAGTGCTTACCGTAGTGTCTTTGCTGAAAGGCACATAGCTTAAACTGGCATATAATGCAGTGGCTCCTTCCTATCTCAATTCACATTATATATGAGTTTAAACCCTGTCTTCCTTAAAAGATACTAAGGTAAGCACAAATCTTGCTACCTCACGGTTTATCTGATATGCTACACTAAACTGATATTTTCCATCCTAAGGTTCAGAACTGATCTGAAACAAATCTACAAGTCTTACAACAAGGTTAAAAAAAAACCAACAAATCATTTGTACCTTGTTTCTGCACTTTTTCCTCAGACGATACCACTTTATCTGTGGACAAAATGTATTTGGGATTAGTTAGGTTAGGGTGAGAAGTAGGGATAAAATAAATATACTCGGGTGGTCGCAACGCTAAAGGCATGTTCACACGGCTTAAAATGGGCCGTATTTCAGTCCGTAATTACGCGCCGAAGTGCGTCAATTACGGGCCGAAAACGGCCCATTCATTACGGTAATTCACAGTTTTCCATAGAGAACTATGGATTACGTCTCCTCTCCCCCCGGCCCCGGCGAAGCCGCGGGGCAGGGAGATAATTGAACACGTCACTTTCTAGCGGCGTACACCCCGCTATGCAGTGATTGTCTATGGGCCGGCGAAGTGCCGGCCCCCCGCTCACTCTCCCGCCCCGCCCCCGTCCACACGGCGTAATTGCGGGGCGTAATTACGCCCTGCAAATACACCGTGTGAACAGGGCCTAAGGGTGAGTTGTTCAGGTTTGGTGAGGCCGCAAGTGTTTAGCACTATTCCATTATTATTTACAAATTTGTTGATACAATTTAACTAGTAAAGGACTAGGGGATACTAGATCTCAATCAGATCATCTATACAGATACCTTTCCACTGCATCCTGGGTAAACCTCCATCTACAGGTCCTGGCACTAACTTGACCAAATGACCAGACAGTGTAGCACCGGCTTACTCCCCCTTGGTGAATATAACTTCTTGTTCCCCCATCCCTTTTTTGTCCCGTCGTGTCTCCTTATGTGTTTAGCTATTTAGGATTGTTGTTTACTACATAAGGCTTTTTATATACTTCTCATAAAAAGTTGTTTTCATGCTCTTTGTTGAAAGCCCTATTATTTACTTACATTTTTTTGGGCTACAACTACTGCCATTGGAATCCTGTGACCGACTTCGCACTTTTTCCTATATATCTACCCTCTGAACTTCCTGGGGTGCCTTGTAGTTGATGCAGTACCTCATATTTTCTTTATCTGAACCATCTGTCGACCCTTCTGCTGTGTAAAGCAACCACTACTTGGTCTAGGAACACCTGTGGAGTGAGAAAACTACTTAAAAAAACTCTTCTAGTGGTTGTGACTGGAGCACAACCACCCATGGTTAGTGGATGCCCCATGTACCAGCAGCAACATTACATCTGTATATTGAAATACTACTCCCAAAATGGGCCCTCTGTTTTACTTTTATTTTTATATAACATACAGTACATTGGTTCACATACTTTTAGCTTTTTAGTTGCTGATGCTTAACTAATGGCAATTTGCTTAGGAAGTGAAAATCCTGTGATTAAATCCCAGGCAATCCATTTGTAGCACAATAAATTCCTGTACATTTGTGCTCCATTTTCCTATAATTGGCTTATGGACCTCTCAGTTCTTGTTCAAGCAGCCATGTAAGAACGGTCTCGATATGGGCTGTAGAGTCTCCTGGGTATGTCTGTCTGACTTTACCAGAGGGCGTTTTTCCCATAAATTGCTAACTCATGCAGCAGCAATTTATTGGGCAAGCGCTGGATTGGAGTCTGGGAAACATGGCCTCTTTGCTGTGTGACATCTACAAAGCATGCAAATGGTATAAATGTTGCCAAAGAAAATCAGCCAAGAGCAGCAAAAGCTTCATTTTCTACTATTATGCACTTTTTAAAACTTTTTCCATATTGTCTTTTTATAATCATTAGACATTTATGTCCTGTTTGTCTCAGAGAGGCAACCCAGCTGTGAAGTTATGGATTAAAGCAAACGCAATACTGTGCACATTGCTGCTCCTGTTCCTGGGCATCAGTTTAGGCATAACCTTGAGCCTGCACCATTTATTTTTACATTGTCTATAGACCTATGTTGTTCCATGGGCTGCTAGTAATTTCTGCCTGTTATTTTTTTTTTCTACTTTTTCATTTTATTGACTGCTTTTTTTTTTCTGGTGTCATTCCTTTCAATGAAATGGGGTAATTTAATAATAAGAGATTTCATGAGATTGTATCAGGAACAATATCCACTTCTTGCACACAATATAGCTGATTTTCCTGTCTTTAGTCAATGTCAACTAAAAAAGTATTGCAATATATTTTAAGGTGATAGTGTTTTTCGTCCACTTTATATTGTTTTAATTTATTATGTAGCTTATGCGTAACATTCGTGTTCTAAAAATTCTGTTACTGTACATGTTTTATATCAATGCAGACGCCCTCTATCTAGAAATAAAAAAAATAAACGGTATAGCCCACATCATGGAATAACTGTGGAGTAAACCTGGCGTCACTTATGTGACCTCCTGACAATCAGTTAGTAACAGGATTACATGACATCTATGGGGTAACTGAATAGGAATAATGGTGGAATAATTATTATTATATAGTTCCATTAACTTCTCCACTGTATGAATTTACTTTTATATCCACTGTCTCTGTAGGTAGTAAAGTTAACCGTAAAGTAAAAAAAAAAAATATAGCAGCAAGATGAGACACAAAGAAGCCAACCATACCAATGCTGAATCACCTGTGCAAGCGTATATAATTTATGTTAATCGGTAGGTAAATATGAAAATGAAATGATGACAATTTTACTACACTGCTTATTAAAGGGGTTTTACTCTACCACCATAAACAATGAGGGCATATCTCTAGGATATGCCATTATTGCCTGATAGGTGCGGGTCTCATTTTTGGGATCCGCACCTATCTTGGGAATGGGCTCTGAAAGTTACACAGCACACTGGAGAACCGGACGCGTTTGTGCCCGACTCTCCATTTTGTTTTAAGGGAGTTCTGAGTGAGACCGGGCAGTGTGTTTGGCTGTGCTCTGAACTCCCATAGAACAGAATGAAGAGTGGGGCACAAACGCGACCAGTTCTGCAGTCTGCTGTGTAAGTTTCAGGGGCCCTTTACTGAGATGTGAGTCTCATCTGAGGTATCCGCACCTATCAGACAATGATGGCATATTCTATTGTCTGTGGTGGTAAAACCCCTTTAAGCAAAGCCGTGAACCTGAACACTGGCATTACTATACCTGTTCTGTAGTTTATTCAGATTCAAGTTCTTCTGATGGAATGGGAGATGGCTCGTCAGGGTCATCTTCACTAGAGTCCATTGTGATGTCCACCGGTAAACATTCTACAAAATTGCTAACATTCTCGTTCATCGCATCAGCTGATTTCACAATCCTCCACAGCTCGCTATTCTCTCTGCTACTGCAGTAAGAAGGGCAAGCAGGATACCATAAGGTGATGTGGCGTTACAGCACCAATTGAAGAGGAAGTTCAGTAGCTGCAGTGAATAAGGGATGGTTGGGATAGCACTTAAGTAGATACTGTCCTATATGTGGTGCGACGTATCTGTAAAACAAACGACGCATAGCGAGGTTCTTTGCAACATCGACGGTGACTTAACTGCCAAACGACGCAACATCGACAGGCAACGGTGTATTACTGTACATAGTAAGTAAAGACATTATAAAGTGGACAACTCCTTTAAACGATTTGATTTCCATACCTTTTTCTTACCATTACCACTGAATTTCTTATTGGTAGTATTTCAGGGCCTTCTTTCTGTTCATCTTCTCCGTCAGGGATATGCTCCTTTATAAGAGCTGATGCCCATTCATATTTAACTTTGGTGTATAAATCTCCCACAATCTTAACTGAGAGGGTGACATGCTCTAAAGCCACCGAATGGTGTCCAGCAGGAACTTTGGTAAGATTCTTAGGGAAGTTTACATGACGGCTTTTTTAGTGCTGACACTGTCGGCGCTGGAAAGACGTAGTTTACTCGTTAAAAGTTCTTGCCAGCATACATTTTCCGCTATAAACCACCCATACTGCTGAAGGTGGATTTCTGCCTCCTATACTTCATTAATATAGGCGTGTCAAATGCAAATTAATTGTAGGCGTGGACATTACGCACTGTGAGAAAGAACAAGGTACCATTTTGGATGGCCGATACGTGTCACCGAGGTTCTTAGTCTCTATGAAGTAATAACCTGCTAGCCGTACGTCAGTATTGGTATGGTACTGACATTTTGTGTGCCAGTAGTATGACGGCTGAAAGGCAGTTGATCTAGGCCAGGCTTTTACTGGAGCAGTCTAAGAGTAGGGTGGGAGGACTGTTCCCATGTATCCAGGCCAGGTTTTGCCAGGCCTACTTAAGGCAAGAAGTTTGGGGAATCTGGGTGTGGTTCTCAGTCAGAGAGTTTGCCTGACTGAGTCTAGAGGTGGAAAGTCTGTGCTCCAGCATACTGTCTGCTGTATGCCACATTCCCCTGACGTGGGTGGGGAAAATTCCCAGGAAGTATTGTGAATCCAGAGACTGTGAGTTTTCCAAACGAACTATGTATTTTGTTTAGTTTGGGCTGACATTAAGCCTGTATGCATTTTGCTTTGCTGTGCAAGCTGTGGCTAAATAAAGGCCAAAGTCTTTAAAACGTATGCCAAGGACGGTGTATTTGTGCTACCACTGAGTTACACCCCCGCAGAGCACCGATGGTACTTGCGTAAAATCATCATTTTGCATAGGGTAGTGTTAATAACTTAACATTCGTTTTGGACGGAATCCACACCCAGAATCGGTGTCCAAACCGGCCTTGTGAACACCCCCTTTACTTTTGCTGGAGCAGAAAAGTGCAGCTCAAAAAAAAGGAGTGAATTTTTTTCACAAAGAAAAGAACAATATGAATAGTTAGTAGCCGCCAGTAGACAGATTACCTAATAGCTGGCTATTAAATGGTGAAAAAAAAAAAAAAATACCATAGTGCTTCTTCAGCTGGCGATCGATGGAGGGATTTATTCTTTGGACTAGATGATCCTTTTCTTTAATGGAATTTCTTTTTTTACTGACAGAGCGTGCAAGGGAAGATAAATTGCTGCAATAAGAGCAGTTTGTTTTCATTGAACATCATTCAGAAATCCGTAGTGATAATCAACAGGCATTATTTTTTAACTACGGAAATTAATTTTTTGTTTGTGGTATGTAGAAACACATTTTCCTGCATCATGTCTCATTGTAGTCACTGAATGAGCTACTCCTTGTTTAAAAGTGCATGACTAGTACATAGTCTCATCCTCTGCAGGTAAACAGGAAAGGTTTTCATGTAATAAAACATTGAATGTAGCAAAGATTATTTAGCACAGGTATCTTACAGCGCCATGTTACCTGATCTCAGGACAAAACAAAAGGCTTTAAAAAAGTTGAGATAACGCTCTGTGCCACAGTATCATCATTTCTTGCTACATTTGTATGGTAGTCCCTCGTCATACAATATTTACTAGTTTCAGTACAACCATTGTAATTTGGAACTGCTCTACTACTAATAATAGAAAGAAATGTACGGCACAAACCAAAATTTATTATCTAGTTTTGTGTTGGTTTAAGATCTTAAAATATTGCCTCAAAATAATTCAAAATAAAGAAAAAAGAAAATGAAGCAGATAAGTAATAAAGCAAGTCATTACATGTTATATCAAAAAGAGCTGCTGGAAGCTGGAAATCTTTCTATATTGAGTATAAGAGCTTCTGTGAATTATGTACTTTACACACAATGTACCAGAGAAAAAGAAAATGGGGCCATCCTCACCTGGTGTCCAAAAGAGCCACTGAACCAGGCAAATGTAAAGAGCAGTACAGAACATGTAGTACCGCATTGTATTATAGAGAGGCGCGACTAGACCGCCAGTCACTGCATGCACTTCACTGATACAGGGGATTTACAAGTAAAATAATTATGGTAATTGGCTGGATCAGTGTCTGGGACATTGTTTCTCATAGCCACACTCAACATGCAATGTCCTGGGAAAGACCCGTGTACATTGAAAATATTGTATCCTGAGGTGCCTCCGCTTGACTTCACCATTTGGACAGCTCACTTTCAAACAGTGATGTCAGGCATTGCTGCTGGGATTTTGCTGCTGCAGTAACATCCCTGTTCAGAAGAAGTAAGAAAGCAGAAGATGAGTGAGGACAGCGCAGTGCTGGAATGGAGGTTAGGCAAAGGTGAGTGCAGGTTTTTTACCTTCAAAGGACTGCAGTAAAATAAAGAAAAATGAAAGGTAGAGATCCCCTTTAATTTGCTGAAACCTGAAAATCCCCTTTTATTTGTGTTTTTTATTTTTGATACGTGGCACTGTCGACATGACAGCCTTTGGCGCTAGCGATGGTATTGGTTGGCCCATAAATTAGGGCTTGTGTTGATTAATTATATTAGTCCATTATATTATGGGGCCAGCCTACCATTGTTTGGGTCTGAGAACATACGACCAACTCTGACAAAAGTTGGACAGCACCCGGGGAGAAAAATACAATAAGCCAATGTTTACTGGCTGGAGATGTCCACACCCCTGAGTGAAGTTATGGGACAGCTCGTGATCCCACAGAGGCCAAAACAGTTTTATTTTTCTAACTATACAGAGCGTGTCCAGCGCCGTGTCTTACAACATAAACTGCTGGTTTGTTTACAGCTGCAGCCTCCCCTGGGGCTCAATAATGATGTCCCCGTCCACCTATCAAACATCCTCGTTCATTCTCCATATATCACGAGTGACCTCTCGCTGCACATTGTCCCCTTCCAGTCTGCCTTCTAATTAAGTCCTGAAGTAAGGCCAAACAATCTGGAAATAGCGTTAGATAATGGAAATCAAGCTGTTGTCTTGTAGTAACGTGGGCGTTTACTGTTTTTCATTGATGCCAGGTACTGCTAAGCTCTTAGACACTAAGGGACTGTTATCAAATAGCATTATATGTTGAAATGGTCCAGATAGAAATTAAAAACACTCTCTATATGTTTTGGTTTATTTTCTTGTTTACTTGCTTGTTGTGTTTTAGTACATAGCAGGAGTTTATCAGTACTCTAAATTCTCACAAAGTCCACTGGTGGTATATAGAAGTGAAGCATTAAATATGGATGGAAGAGTTAGGACTTCTGCATACGGCTGTGTTATGCTCTGGTTTGTACACAGCCGTCTTTATGTACTCCATATGTCATCTACAGAATCTGACAGCAAAAAAAAATCTCCGTTTGTCAGCTTTGTGCAAGTGTGCATGAGCCCTAACCGTAGCACCAATGTATTTTCTCTGTTGTATTGATCATTCCAAGCAGAGAATGTCAGACCACAGTTTCCTGACTCCGATTTACTTTCAAATTCCTCAGCTAGAAAATACGATCTTTTAACATAGCAGTCAATGAGTACTGTGATTTTACCATATTTGCAGGGCGTACTTTGGCACAATTACGCTCCCAAAATATGCCCCGCAAATACGCTCTGTCAGCATACCACATCAGGTTCAGTTTTGCTGGGTCACTCTTTTCTGGGCACAATGGGGAAGGATAGGAATGTAGCTTAGGGATAGATTTGGGTCTTATCCATCCTACAGAATTTCTGTTGCGGAAGTATACATCCTGTCTAGGATTGCCCATGGTTCCTCTTGATTTCCCCTATTAAGGGTGGTAAGTGTGGACAAGTTCTAATATATCACGGAGTACTGCGTTATAACTTTCAATCTTTTTTAAGGATATTTATTAAAAGTTATGTTTTAGGGTTGGATAACCTGCAGTGACTTTTTTGTCTTAATAATTCTCCCCATTTTGATATAGTTTACTTTCTGGCTGTCATTTTAACTGAAAATATTGTTCTTCATGCTGCATTTTTGATGGAATGTGCACGATAGACTTGGAACAGAACCTCAGACACTGATGTGAATCCTGGCAGGATTCCCAAGAATTAAAGTACTTCTGACCTTGCCCACTCATAGTGATCGACCATCTGCTCTGTACACACACTGATATAAGGAAAGCTGTCAATAACTGTGTATGGGTGGGACTTTCACCGTCTCTTAAGGCCGTGTTCACACGGCTTATTCCCGACGGATTTGTGAGCCGTATTGAGCTCACAAATCCGCCGTGAATAGGGCGGGTACGGGGTGGGGGCCGGAGCGCGGCGGGGGCGCCGCTACTCGGCCCCATAGACAATGCATTGTTTACGGCGCGCCCGCGCCGTAAATAATGTGCATGTCACTTTCTCCCCCCGCGGCGGATTCGCCGAGCGGGGAGGAGTGACGGAATCCACTGTTCTCTATGAGAGCAGTGGATTACCATAATGACAGGGACAGATTGGCGCCGTACTGCAGCGCAAATCCGGCGCGGAGTACGGCGCCAATCCGTGCCCAAATAAGCCGTGTGAACGAGGCCTAAAGGGGTTTTCTCATGATGCAAAATCAGCTTCGCTGGCTGTTCCCAGCTGGCTGCAATCCAGCCATACATGTGATGAGGGCAGTGCTAGCGGTCATCCTCCTCATTTTCTAGGGAAACTCCATAAAGGGGAATAACAGGGATTAATTTTGCTTCAAATTATTTTTTTTCTTTTGGGAGGGCCCCTTCACTACGTGTGACAATGCTGTGGTTTGCGGTTAAAGGGGTGTTCCGAAACTCATAAATGCTCATCAGTCAGTCGAGAGATGATTAAAAATAGGTGGGGAAAGAAAAGCTTATCTTGTAAATCCTCTCGTTCCAGCACAGCTGTTTCGGCAATCACGGCTGGTGATGTCACAGTTCAGTCTTTACGTGACCCTGCAACCATTCACAGGCGGTCACATGTGACCACTTTGGCCTGTGATTGACTTGAGAGTCCCATGAAGACTGAACAGTTATGTCATCAGCCGGAATGGCCGTGGTGTTGGAACTAAAGGTTTTACAAGGTAAGTTTTATTTTCACAGGTATCAATTTAATGTGCAGTCTAAGTGTTCCCCTAGTGGTGGGGTATGTGACCTACTGCTCAGCAATCAGCTGCACCTGTTTATCTTTCCCAAGTAGCATAGAGGCCAGTGTTACCTCTTTACTGGGCTCAGTTTCAGTCCAGCCTTTGAGCTGTGAGTATGGCCTTGTTTCTGTGTTTAAGTTTTTATTTTCCCCTCTAATTTTAATCGTCTCCAGACTGACTGACGAACTATTCCTAGTTTCGGCAGCCTTCTTTAAGGTGTAATACTAACTCTAATGTGTAGTAGAATTATATTCATATGCAATGAACACAGCCTATTGCTGTATAGAAATGATTCAATGTTGATATTTTAGCCCATATAATATAGTATCTGTTCTCCATCGCAGTGGCCATCATAGAGTAACTATACATACAGGTTTAGTGCACTTTGACTAGAAAGCTGCAGAATCGGTGATATTCAGCTATCCTCCATATTGGACACATGCCATTGTCACGTAATTGCGTTTATTGGCATTCAGTGATGTATAATAGCTAAATGCACCTGGAAATTGTTACAGACCTGATCGTTACTGATCACCCCAGATATATCGGATGTCACCTGCAAGGGGTTAATGCAGCAAACGAAAACAGGCTCAGCTGGCAGGATGTTAGTTTGGCCGGACCTATATCTTGATTAGATGAGAACAGAGTTTAGTTGTTACTTTCTTTCCAGGTTTTTGTCATGTTAGTAAAGATTTCAGTTCTGGGGATAATGTGGAACAGCCTAATACTCAACGCCTGTTTCTTATAATACAAATTTCGGAATCAATGGCAACATATTTTATGATTTCATCACCGAAACTGGAGATAATTGTAGCCCATTATGGGATTGTAATAGAAGATGATCTGGGGTGTAAACAGTATCTTCCATCCACTTCCCACATTTAAATATGAACATTTAACAAGTGAAACGTGCACTGCTGAGCTTGGGATGTTACAGCCCATAATTACAGCCCATAAAGCGTTCATAGGTGTTGTCACGATCCTTGTTCCTTATTAATTTACTATCCTGGTAGGATTTGGGAATGGCTCTAGTTTACCATAAAATATGGACAGAGTTTTGCTTGGGGTTTTTATAGAACTTTTCGATATTTGCAAGGTTTTCACTCAGACTCTTATATCATCACTGGTGATGTTTGTCCAACTGTTGTTCATAACTATCCGTTGTTATGCAGTTAACATTGTTTGGTTCAGGTAGGTAAGCAGCTTACTCTTTTTATAGACTTTTTTTTTTGGCTGTTTTTGCCGTTACGGAAAGAATGAAGTTTACTTTTTGGTACATGGTAAGGTCTGGGGATCAGTCTTTCTAGGTCTGGGATAGTAATCATATTACATTTAATCTCATACAATTTGGGTTTTAATTCACAGGAAGCTGGAGAGTCCCTTTACTTGTTATCTTCCATTAGTATCTGTAATAAGATACAGCATTAATCTGCAACAGATTTTAATAATTAGCAATAAATTGTTTATAGACCTTTCTGGAAAATAGATGTATTATTTTTCGTCAGACCATTTTTTATAATCTCCTTGATATCCACATTCAGATGTAGCAAAGTTTAACATGACCATTACATTATGGCTTTTCATGTTATATGCTCTTATCTTGAAACAAAAGCAATTAAAAGCATTGAATAAGTGGAGATAACATTCTTTGCCATGATATCTTAGGGCATTATCGGTCCAGTTTAGTTTTGTTATATCTATATATCTATGATATAAATGTATCTCTGTATATGTAAAGCACCGATCTAAGTGACAATAAATCCTTGTAGTGAACATGTCTGGTGGTTTTTGCTGCTCTATTTGAGAGCAGGATATAATAGAGGGAGAGAAGCTGAGCTCTGTGAGGTTTATATAAGTTGGAACAGGATTCATGAGTAAGGGTACGTTCACACAGCTAATTTGCAGCACTGAAAATGTCAGCGTTGAATCCTCATCTGAAATCTGTAAGCACGGATTTCAGATAAGGATTTGACGCAGATTTTCAGAGGCAGATTTTTAGCCTCCTTTATACTATAATGTGAGGTGAGGATTCAGCGCAAAATCTACCACAAGAGTTTACATTTCAATTCTTTATCAGCACAGAGGAAAATCGGTGTGTCATCAACAATGCTGAATTTCCAGAGAAAATAATATAAAGCAGCTTGCAGGTAGATTGGATACTGAATCTGATGTGAATTCCGTGCTGAATCTGCCCCAGAATTGGCATAGAAATCAAGCGGAGAAAATACTGGTAGGACTCCTGAAGAAACCGTGAAAGTCCTGCTTACTCCGCCCGCATACAGTGATTGACAGCTCTCCCTATATCAGTGTATGTACAAAGTAAACTGTCAATCACTGTATGCAAGCAGGGAGCGCAGGACTTTCACTGTCTCTTAACCCCTTATCGACATTTGACATATCTGTACATCATGATCTCGGTAAGAATTATGAAGTGAGCTCACTCGCTGAGCCTGCTTCATATGCAGCAGGTAACAGCTGATTATTACAACTGGCACCTGCCGCTAGAAGATGGGATCAAAGACCGCTCTGAAACCGGCATTTTAATCCTTTAGGGCATGTTCACACGGCGTTTGGACGAGGTTTTGGGCGAGGTTTTCGGAGCGTTTCTTCGCCTAAAACCTCCTCCAAACCACATCAAAACCTCGCCTGAAACACATTTCTCAGACGAGGTTTTTGACGAGGCATTGATCAGGTTTTCGATGAGGTTTTCACCCATACAAATGAATAGCCAGGACAAACACCGCACCGAAAACCGCACCGAAAATGCGCCAAAACCGCGCTCTAAACCGCGCCTATACGCGCTTCAAGAATTGACAGGACACTTCTTTTTCATTGCTTCCAAAGAAGTGTGTAAAAACCTGGTCGTGTGTGAACTACAACGAGTTTTTACATCGTAATCAATTAAATGAACTGGGGTTGTTTTGGAAGCGTTTTGGACGAGGTTTTGGGCGAGGAAACGCTCCGAAAACCTCGTCCAAAAACGCCGTGTGAACATGCCCTTAGATGCCACAGCAAACGCGACTGCAGCATCTAAAGCATCAAGGAACAGAGCTGCGCATCATTTAGATCCCTAATTGAGCCCCTTGCCGAGTAGTTGTCATAGCAGCCAGGGGCCTACTAAAGGCCTCCGTGGCTATCATGCTACTATTACCCTGCCAATGGCAGGGTGTAATAGAACCATCTTTATACATTATTTTACAATAAATTATTATTGCTGAACAGTGTACAGGCAATTACATCCCCATAGGTTAAGTACCCAAGGAAGACTACAAGTCCAACTTTTTTAAAAAAAAAAAGTTTAAAATAATTTTAAAAATTACGCAGAATTGGTATTGCCATGTCTGTAAAATATCGATCTATTAAAATACAACATTTATCCTGTGTGGTGTCTGCAATATAAGAAAAAAATTCACGCCAAAATTTGCTTTTTCTTTGTCTTTTTCAAATTCCCAAGAAATTGGAAAAAAAAAGTAATCAAAAAAGCCATGTGTCCCATAAAAACTACTCTTCAGCCTGCAAAAAAAAACTAGTCCCCACTCAGGTCCTGAGATGAAAAAACAATAAGTTATTGGTGTTAGAAAATGGCGCTGCAGACCATACTAATTTTTATTTTTTTTTTTTTTTTTTTTTCATTTTGTTAAGAGTACTAAAACATAACAAAAGCTCTACAACTTTAGCATCCATGGAATCATCCCGACCTGAGGAATACTAATTGCATGCAATTTTACTGAAGAGTAAGCTCCATAAAAATGAAACCCCTGCATGTATAGCAAAATCTTTAACACTATTATCAGTAGATATTGGTCCACACAAAAGCAAGCCTTCATATGTCTATGTAGGCAGAAAAATAAAATTGTGATGACTTTATGAAAGCAGGGAGGAAAAAATTAATGCAACGCAAAGAAAACCGCTGCGGCATTTAGCAGTTAAGGAGTTCTATCAGTATGTTCTCTGTTCTTTACTCAGAAATACTGCTCTAAATCCTATAACTCTATATATCAGAGAGCCCAACTTCTCTCCTCTACCATATAAACCTATATATCACAGAGCTCAGCTTCTCTCCCTCTATCATATAACACTATATAGATATAGGTCAACAGTCGACAAATATACGGCTGTGCTTAGGGTTCTCATGCGCTGGAAATCCAATCAGGGAGCCAAAGTAAAACAGGCTGGTAGCCTTTTATTCAAATAAAACAATAAAAATAAAACCAAATAAAATAACAAGGGCCTTGTCGCGTTTCGCACACTATCGAACGTGCTTCCTCAGGAGTCAAGCAGGAGGAAGCACGTTAGATACGTGGTCGTCTTGTGTAAGGCCCCTTGTTATTTTATTTTTATGGTTTTATTAGAATAAAAGGCTACCAATCTGTTTTTACATTGGCTTCTTGATTGGATTTCCAGCGCATGAGAACCCTAAGCACAGCCGTATAGTTGTCGACTGTTGACCTATATCTATATTTATCCTCCGAACTCCTTTGTGCAGAGTAGGAGTGCTATATATGGGATTCCAGCAGCTGATCCGTGGAGTTTAAGCTTTGTAATGTGTTGTACCATTTATAGTAGAACCAAGCAAGGTGAGCGCTTTTGATTAAAAATTGAATCATTATATATATTTGGACTTACTACACTAGATTGGCGCGCCTGTTCTGTCCTCTCCCTCCCTTTGTTTGTTCTCTTTTTGTCTTGGAGGCATAAAGATCAAACTTCTTTGCATAATATTGGAAATAATATAACCCTATATATCACAGAGCTCAGCTTCTCTCCTGTATCATATAACCCTATATATCTCAGAGTAAGCTTTCTCTCACTTTGCCATTTAACCTATATATCACAGAGTCCCAACTTCTCTTCTCTACACCATAAAACAATATATATCACAGAGCTCCACTGCTTCCATCTATCATATAACCCCATATATACACAGAAGTCAGCTCTCTATCATATAACCCTATATATCCAGAGCTCAGCTTTTCTCCTCTATCATTTAACCCTATTATAACACAGAGCTCAGCTTCTCTCCCTCTATCATATAACTCTATATATCACAGAGCTTAATAGTACCATTCAATATATTAATTCCCTGCTTTCATCTTGGTAACCCACTCAAAAACTGTAGGATAATTTGTGTCTCTAAACTGTAAAAAAACGACAACCTCCATCATGACCTGTCAGCCTCAAAGCATGCTGTGAGTTGTAGTTTTGCAATTGTTGGAAGGCCACGGGTTAGCAGCGGCTAATATAGGAAGTGTTTCAATTATCAACAGCAGCAAACGATTTTCACCATGTCATTTTTCTTGAAAAACACCGTTGTATGGACAGAAAGGTCCCATTTGCACTTTTTTTTCAGGGGGGGGGGGGTGTCGGTGCACTATGTAGGATTTGAAGGGTCTATTCTAATGCTTTTTTTGCATTTTAAATTAACAAGACCCTTCAGAAATTCTCTTTGGCTTTGATGTGCAGTGCAGTGGGCTGAACCCACTTTATATTTGCAGTTCTACATCCATTATACGGATGTAGCAAAGTTAAACTGGATGGTGATATCATGGCTTTGTGTCATCTGTTCGTAGATCACAACAAAAACCATTGTAAACGTTGAGAGAAGTTTTTGTGCTGTGACATCATGGTGCGATATCTGTGGAGTTTAGCTTTGCTACATCTGAAGCCGTTGGCACTTCCTTCTCCTTTATTCACTGTGGCATCCTGGATGTTAACATTTAGCAAAACAGCCCCTTTAACAGAGAAAATCTTTTGAGCATAGAAAAAGCCTCCAAGATTCTGTATGAGTTAAGAATATGGCTCCAACCTGCCAGAGAGTGAGCTGTCAGAAGCCATAATTTATTTCAGCTCTGCGAGTTCAAGGTTTCACAGTTCCACGCCCTTATGGTGCTGGGACCGTGTCTTGCTACAAGTGTTTTGGGGGAATGGAGCTTGGCTAGGTATCTTCTTATGCGATGAAGTGCTCTACGATTTCTGCGTTTCAAAGTATCAGTTACTCAAAAATGTTGTAGTTGAGGCCTTACACATTAACTGCCTAAGGTGATGCTTATCTGCTATTTATCGCCCTCTATGTTCACTGCTTGCTGTGGTGAACCACAACTGGGCTGCGGAATCTGAGATATTCTGCAATGATTTTATAACTATGCTTAAGTGAGCCATTGCCGAATCTACTTTTTCTGGATTTCATTTTCTATTTCACTATTTACAATTTCAATACCTGCCGGGATTATTATCATTACTTATTGTATTGTCCTCGATTTTAGGGCACAATAGATTCAAAAGACGTTTAATTGGGTTTTCCAGATCACTATTATGATATAAAATGGCGTTGCTGTAAGAAGATAAAGTAGTCATACTTACGTTCCCACCAACCTCCGTACTAGCACTACCATGCTGTGCCTAGGTTTTATGTTTACTTCTGGTCGCAGTATCACCACTTATTATATGCAGAGGTCACATGCTATTTTCTGACATAACCGTTCAGAAGTGAATCTTCTAACTGGTGACGCTGCAACCTGACTTTTTTTTTATGTTCTTGGAAGAGCAGCACCAACATTTTGTTTTACAATATTGATTTGGAAAACACCTTTAAATAAAAAAAAAAAAAAAAACACGAAACAACCAACCAACTGGCACAGAGTCAAAAAGAACTCTGCCTGCAGGGCTTACAATCTTCTAGGGAGCAAGAGTGAAACAGAAGGTGAGGGACTGACATGTATTACCTGACCTAATGTGTACCGTCTGCTAGTCTTATTATCATATAGTTAAAGGGGTATTCCGATTGTTTAGTGTTAAACATGCAGGCAAAGGTAAGTGAAGATTATTACCAAATAAATGTCGCAGTTTTGATTTTGCGTCCCTACCGAGTTAGAGCAGACTTTATCTCCTGCTTTTGTATACAAAAACACACTGTTTGGCTATGCACATCCAAAAACATTTAAAAAAAAAAAAATAAGTATAGATGCACACTGGCGAGCCAATAACATACATCTATTCCAAATGTCAGCAGCACCTATCAACTTAGGAAAACATCAAAGGCATATAGGAATTTTTGGAAAAATGCATTATGCTAAGGATATATGAAAATTTGGGTTCTTAGTTCACCAATTTTGATCAAAAGTGTTTTAAAACTCACCTCCCAATTGCGTCAAGAGGGGACCCAGCTACAGGTGAGTCCTTACACTATAATGTTACCTCTCTTGGAGCCTGTTCATGACTGCAACACTTAGGGAGTTGAAAAGGACTAGCTACTGAATATCCTGCACTGATTTAAAATAACCTATGGAGAGGGAGCGGAGTGACAAAAAAGCCTAATGAGGCAGCCATCTCATACAGACTACACAACAAAAAACAACAGTTTGGCTATGCCAATCCAAAAAAAATTTTTTGAAAAAAAAAATAAGTATAGGTGCACACTGGCAAGCAATAACATACATCTATTCCAATTGTCTCGGCACACTATCAACTAAGAAAACATCAAAGGCATATAGGAATTTTTGAAAAATAAATTACTGCTAAGGATATATGAAAATTTGAGGTTCTGCTTTTGTATACAAGCTTCCCTAGGTCAACCACCAACTCTTTCTGCTCTACAGGAATGTGTTTGGGATGGCGATGTTGCTCCTTGCTGTGTCTTATCAACAGCACAGAAAGTTTTATTTCTTACTGACCAGCTTTTACCCTTTAGATTTCTGTAATCTTGTGCATTTCTGTATAGGAACCTCCATCATCAATGTCCCTCTAACAGGCTCAGCATTGCTTTAGTGCAGACAGGATATGTGCTTCTTATGATGATTATTCTTGATAGTTCTACTCAAGGGCCATTGTGGGTACATTTCATAACTAAACACATTTTCTTTGGTTTTCAGCTATTTGAACTAATCACAGTCATGGTGGCATATATATAGATATATATATATATATATATATATATATATATATATATATATATATATATATATATAGATAGATAGATAGATAGATAGATAATTGTATTGTTGTTTGTTGATTATTGTGTATATATAACGCTGTATAAAAGGCCCTTCTCTTATACTCTTTGTTCTGAATACATGGCCAGAGCTGTCTAGCTGCATTTTATATCTTGCATTTTGAATCGGGTGCGGAAACTTTCTATTTTTGCTGCATTTTTTTTAAATACATTTATTAGTACAGGGTACAACAGCAAATACAGAGTTTTCTCTCTCTCCCCACAGGTCACCTTTTCCATAAATTTAGAATCACAGAATCCGATTGGTATAGGATCAAACAGAGCATTGATTCCAAGTGCCGCACAGCCTGGCGCAGGAAACAGAGAGGACAAAGCCTAGCAGTAAAGAGCTTCTCCAGACGAACACCAACTAATTCTTCATACAGCACAACAGGTGAGTGCCCCCTGCTCTGTACTGTGTCGGCACTTAATGAGTTATTGTGTAATTCTGTCATTCTGCCCCAGGTTCCGTCATTCTACTCCTGTCCTCTGTATTCCTTAGTAATTAGTCAAACAGTGCAAATAAATAAAAAGAAAAATATAAACCTCAATCAGGTGTGTGCATTAACAAAACAAAATCCACGTTTGGTTCCTGCAAGGATTTGAACCAAGAACCGCTGTGTTAGAAGGCAGAAGCTCTAACCATTCAGCTACATTGTAGCTACTCACAACTTTTTACATAAAACCAGCCTTGTTTGACTAGAGTGAGCACACTGTGAGGAAAGGCATGGTGATTTCAAGCCTATTGGGTCACATGATATGCAGTTCAAACAAATCATACATGTCCTTTTTTAGCACACTAAAAGCTGAAGCAGGACAAATCAGGAATGAAATGCCTTCGTGGCAAAACCCCTTTATAAAAGTTGTAAATTTATACTAGGCAGTTAAAACAACATGTTCCAATAATTAATGAAATAATTGACCAGAAAATTAGAACTATCACTGCAAACAATAATTTCTAGTCTGAAACGTAATCTTTAATTTAATTATATATAAAAAGTCCAAAACAATAAACATATGCTAAGAACAGCTATCACTTCACAATTGTTAACGCACATGTGGTGAACCAACCATATGAATTTATTAGATATAAATTCAATATGGCGTAATGGATAATATAAATGATAAACTCACGATTCGATGTGTAACAGTCAAATTCTTTCAATTATTCGGAAGTTAGGTGGATCGCTTATGCTCCATTATCGTAGTGAGACAAAAAATAAAACTGATAATGGATGGAGAAACTCTTAAGACTAGGCAGTTCTAATATGCGTCTGATATAGCAAAACTATGATTAATGTGGCGCTTTGTAAAACTACCTAGTTTAATTTTACACTGTCTAAGAGGGTATGTTCAAATGGCATATTTGCAGGGTATATTTTGGCGTGTAATTGCGCTGCACGTCCTGCAAATATGGTAAGTCATAGCTCTCATTGAGAGCTATGATTACCTGCCATTTTTCCCCACGCGTATTATGCGCTGAGGGAAAAAAAATCACTTGTCACTTCTTCAAGACTTTTACACATCGGGGAAAGTGAATGTATGTGGTAGTCGGCACAGTGTCTTTTAGAAGTACGTGCCGTAAAACATTACTCTTAGGGTATGTTCACACGGAGTAATTTTGGCGCTTATTTTGCCTTGTATTTGCGCTCTAATATGGGTGAGATGTGCGCCAAAATTACGGTAATCTATAGTTCTCATAGAGAACTATGAATTTACCTTTTGTCCCGCTCGTACAATACGATTTGTATTGTATGTGCGGGAGATAGAGTTGACATGAAGTTATTCCCGCACAGCGAATAGAGCAACTGAGTATGTGAATGTCAATGGGGGCTGCGGGCCACCGCGTCACGGGAGTACGTGCATATCAGCGTGAGCTCCCGAAAGACACTATGTACTGCGGCGCGTACTTTACGCGTTTCAGTACATAGTGTGAACATAGCCTTAGAAAGTACTGATAAATCTGCCACCATGTAATGTGTGATTTCAGTGTTGCTGGGAAATTGAACTCTTGCTCCCATGCTTCTCTGCAGGCTACTGCCTAACACACATGTCCCTGCAGTGGATCAACCTGTGATCAACTTGATTTTTTAGAAAAGTTGTTATTAAAACCCTTAAACGACCGCCCACGTCTTTTGCAGGCTGGTGCTTTCAGGTTGTTTCGTCTGCAGCGACGTCATTTTGACGTCGCTGCCAGACATCGGGGTTTTGCGGCGCCCGGCTCCGACTTTTGCGCTGGGATCGGGGCTGTACTACACAGCCCCGTTCCCAGTGCATGTACCCTGGCAGGCAATCGGGGGGGAGCGGAGGAAAACTCCACAAACCGGGGCTTTAACCCTTTGATTGCGGCGGTTCATTACCGCGCGCAATCAAAGGGATCCATGCTTGTCGGATGAAGGATAACCCGTCCGTCACCCGACAGAGCCACAGGGATCGGCCTCTGCATCAGCCGCTCTGGGGACCTAGCGTGGCCACAGAGCTGTCTGTGTAACAAGCCAGTGTTAGGGACGCACTATGTGTGTCCTAATCATGCCTGTGTCAAACTGAACACAGATTAGCTTGTATTAGCTCATATCTGAAATATGCTAATACATTCTAAGTTGGTAAAAAAAAAATAAATGTTAAAAAATGTTAAACAGTTCTCCATTCATGGGAGTAAAAACGTACAAACAAAAACATAACAAAAGTGTAAATAAAAAAAAAAGAATAAAAAAATTAAAATAAAAAGTAATATTTTATAAAAAAAAAAATTGTACATACAATACACGCACAAAAAAACCTTACACTTATTGGTATCAACTCGACCGTAATAACCGTAGAATTTTTCTACCAAGTTTAAGTGTGAACTGTCATGGTTGTTAAAAAAAATATGTAAAAAATAACTAAAAAACATTTTTGTAAAAAAAAAATAAATGCTGCATTATGTATAAAGTGTACTTAAACTATTACCTTATAAAGTACAACTTTGTCTCGAATAAAAACGAGGACCTCATCCAACTGGGGGCCGGGTCATTTTTGTAAAAATAAAAAAGTTAACAACTGTTTAAACACAGGAGGCCAAACTAAAAAAATGTTCTGGTCATTAACTACTTTTTCAGGAGTGTTCGGCTTAAGGGGTTAACACACAAATCCCAAGTGTGATTCTAAGAGTATGTTCACATGAATAAAGAAGCGTATTTTCATTCTTCCCTGGACGTTTGTTGTGCGCTGGGGAGAGAAGAAGCAGGGTATCCATAGTTCAACAGGGGTGCCAATAGGGCAGTACGGGCAGTAAACCTGTCAGGGGCCGTAATCAAAAAGGGGCCCACTGATATGTTAAAAAATAGGAACTAGTAATGGGTGGTGGCCCCATTTGACTTGGCTGTATGGGGCCCTGAAATGGTTAATAGATGACTGATAGCAGCCCTGACTCTTAATGAGAGCTATGAATTACCGTATTCTCAGCCTATACTTAGAGCGTATTACAGCACAATTATGCGTCAAAGTACAGAACAAGAATACATCGTGTGAACATACCCTAACAAATGCTTACCACTGATTCATGAGTTTAAAGGAGGTTTTCAGTTGCCTTTTTAATATAATTACAAGATTGTTATAGTCTCGGCATTGAGTATATCTGCAGTTAGTATATGCTAGTTTTGATGCATGTTCTCAGTTTGCTGCATCCCTAGTCCCAGACCCCGTTGCGATAGCAAAAGTGCAAAAGAGCTGTACGTCCTGCAGTATATTAAAAGCAGCATTCTGGACTCTCTCCCAGATACAAGAGAAGCAGAATTTATTTCCTGTGCCAGTCTTTTGGCAACGCAGAATAACCACTATATCTTTAGCATCAGTAGCCAAAACCTGATTTCAGTGGAAAAATGTGATTCTCCTGTTGTTACTAGATTTCAAGAGACTACAAAAATATGTTAAATGTACCTTCAAGATGTATGAAAATCCGATCACTGTGAATTTGAGTTGGGACAACAGTGAATAAAGGGCTGAGATTCATTGCTGTCTGGGATTTGTGCACTTCTTTTTACATCTGGAGCTCAATGTGTGCTCCAAGGTAAGTCAGCAGAGTTAATGTGTAGAAAAAGTCAGGATGGCAGCACCAGTTGGCCTGATGACTAAATGTATAAAGCTGCCCAAACAGCTGCTTCCCACCGACTCCTCCTTGTATGCTAAACTTAGCTGATTCTACATATGTTTTCATTCAGTTGAGGAAAAAAAAGGCCTTTTACCACACCCTTCCTACCTCCTGCTGCACCAGCAGATTGGACATGTTGAAATCCAACATGCTAAAACCTTTACTTCTATCCGACATCTGTTGTTCAGAATAATAGCTGGGGGACACTCCATCACACATTGGATGAACTGCTCAATAACATCTAATGTATATTAGCACCTTTTGGTAATGTTTTCTTTTTGCCATCTAAGTCTTTTTTTTTTTTTTCTTTCTCATACAAAAAGCAGTAAATAAGCTCACTGGTAAGTGAAAACGGTATGGTGATCCTTTGAAAAATCACCATTGAAAAACACCAACCCCCCCCCCCCCCCCCCCCCCCCCCCCCCCCCCCCAAAAAAAAAAAAAAAAAAAAAAAAAACAAAAAAACTAGTATCCACAAAAATGAAAATAGGAACCAGCACTTGTCACCAATGAACGGGGGATAAAAAGCAGCAAAAGTTATTTATGGAAACACATATCCAGTAAAAATGACAGTGAATGCATCAAAAAAAAAAAAAAAAAAAAATTTTTTTTTTGGGTTTGGCACAAAACCGCTGACGCGTTCGAATTAGTATCCCTTCTGTATTAATATGAGATTAGCCTAGACAAATGAGCACCGAATCAATAAGATCCACCTGAGACCCAACCACAACATAATGTTACACACAAATTACCAAGTAAAAACATTAATAATTTGAGATCAAATCAGCATGAAAATTCAAACCATGTAGATAAGTGGTATTAAAGGGGTTTTGCTACGATGTAATGTTGACGTGGGATCCTCCAAAATGGGTATTTAATCACTTTTCAAAATATAATTGATTACAAAAAGGGAAGCCTGTGAGAGCTGCAGCATTGCTCAGTATCCTGAAAGTTTACATTAGACAAGACCAGGACACTGACAGGAGCTGATCTGGCCATGCTTGCGTGTTTGCACTTATCTGATGACAGGGAACATGAAGGAGGGACTGGGGAGAAAAATCAGTGAACGAGCCTGTGCCTTTTGTATAGAATCCACTGGTTGTAATGTAATTATTTGAGTAAACATTTCAGATGCTCCCTTCTTCCTCACTCTCTGCTCACCCCACTCCCTCTCACCCCTGCAGCCGTTCATGACTCAGCATGCTTTGTTTATCTTCTCTCCAGAGCAGATAAGAGGTAAGGAAATCACTTCGTGGCAAACCCCTTAAAGCATTAAAGGGGTTTTGCCATGAAAGACAACAATGGCATATAAGTAGGATATGCCATCATTGTCTGATAGGTGTGGAACCCACACCTATTTCGGAAATGGGCCTCCAGAACTCCCAGCGCAAACTGGAGAGCCGGTCGTGCTTGCACATGGCTCTCTATTCTGTTCTTTGGGAGTTCGAGTAGAGCCGAACGCACCGCTCGGCTGTACGCGGAACTCCAATAGAATAAAGTGGAGAGGGCGCAAGTGTAGCCCGTTCTCCAGTCGGTGCTGCAAGTGGCAAACATGTTTCCCACTCGTGGCGCAACCCCTTTAAGATCCGGGAAAACGTTCTAGAGATCGTCTCAGTGCCTACAATAGTAAGATCAGATACATCCCCATGGTGTGTATAAAAGAAATGTTTAGATACATTTGAGACATTCTGGGTGTCAACATGAGAGGTACCATGAATATGTTCTCTCATTTTATTCTTTATCCTTCTGGTGGTGCACCCTATGAACCGTATCTTACATTTTGTGCATTTAATACAATAAACTGTTTGATTCACAATTCTATAAGGTCTTTATAGTAAATGTAGTACCATCAATAAGGCTATCACTCCACACAACTGGTTTACAGTCGCATTTTAAAGCTGACTCCATATTTGGAATCTGCAAAAAAGAGGCCGTAAATCATCGCCATAGACCTCAATAGAAAATCTGAGCTCTGAAATCCGACCAAAAAACGAAAGCCGGCTGTAAAATAATGGTCAGATTCAAATTAGAATCCATACAGTATTTTATAGTCTGCCATGTAGACACAGCCATGAATACTTTTGGTTTGGTAGACATACTTACAGCACGAACATCTGTCACGTCCGCATCAAAAGAAACCTTTCGTGCTCAACCAGTTTCTAGGTCTTTGATTAGTACGGACTAGACTAGGGGAGAGAGAAGATTACATAGTAGGGACTCTCCTCGTAACAAATCTATATCCATTACGTAAAAGGAAACTGAGTGACTCGTCCTGTACAGAATGGACAAATATTTGTCAATAATCTTTTTAATATGGCGAGACTCTACTAAACCTAGTGACAAAAATAGGATCAGAAGATAGTTTCTTATTAGTATTAAAGGGGTTTTGCCACGATCTCATTTCATACCTCCTGTATCCAGCTCTTCAGCTCTGTGTGCTCAGAAGGGGGCGTGTGTGATTTGTTGAATTGCATATCATGTGACCCAGCAGGATGACATCACCAGGCCTTTCCTCTGTAGTCAAAGAAAGGTCTGTTTATGTAAAGCATTGTGAGTAGCTGAGAGGTAAAGTTTTTGCCCCCATGCACAAGGGTCCTAGGTTCAAATCCCTGCAGGGACCAAACCTGTGTTTTTTTCTTCTTTATCAATGCACATGCCTCATTGAGGTTTCTTTTTTATTTATTTGCACTGTTTGACTAATTACTAAGCATTACAGAGGACGGGAGTAGATTGACAGCACCCGGGGTTTGAACACTCAGTAGCTGCCTGAGAGAGAGGTGATGTCTGGGGCATGGCGACCAGGACTGAGGAGGTCTCACCCCTGGTCGTATCCCCTGGAGACAAGCTGTAAACAATGGATCACTAAAGGAGCAGCTAAAACAAAAACGATGCAATATTTTTAATAATAATGAATGGTGAAAATGTTTGTTATTTCATTTGCAAGCTTCCCACATCTATTTTACTTTGTGGCAAAACCCCTTTAAAATTGTTGTTATCTTGGAGTAATACATCTCTAAAATTATTTTTTAGTGTATTTTCGCCCCAATAAGGGACCACTCAGGATAACCTCTTCTACGTAGTCTACTCAGAACTTCACTACTATCTTTTTCATAATCCAGTTCAGATGAACAATTACGTTTTCGCCTCTTTAACTCACCAACTGGTATGGCCTTTATTGTATGCTGCGGGTGACATGAGCTTGCAAATATTATTATGAACTGTGAAATATTATTGCTGGCGGTAGGTTTTCTATATGTGGAAACATAGTGCAAATTTTATCTTTACCGATATTGCCATGCAAAGATACATTGAAAGATGAAAAAGAGGCCACATGCCTTATGGTTCAGACAGGATACAAACTCTGCTATGGCCACCATATCTTACTTCCAGATGGCTAAAATGTTATCTCTATAGCAGCTGTACCAGTGTATGCAATCAGCAAAAGGATTATTTTCAGTAAAAATGAAATATTCCTCAAACCAAGAAACAAATTTGCCTAAGGCAGGGAGAACTTCTCTACGATAGAAGCACCTATTTTTTGCAAAAAAAAAAAGTTGATGAACCATAAAATAGTTGTGATAATAAATTCTCAATAACCAACAAAATATAGTTAATCAGATTGTCACTGTACTTAGAATATTTATATTAATGAAATTCTATAGCTTTTGATGCTAAACAATGGGGAATAGAAGTATAAAGTGACTCAATGTCACAAGTGAGCCAACTGATCACCACATTCCAGTTAAATTTCTTAACCATGCTGAGAACATGTTTAGTGTCATGAAGATGTCCGAAATACCTCTGCACCAATGGTTGTAGAAACACATTAGGCCACTCACAAAGACGGTCATTAAGAGAACCAATACCTGCTCCTATAGGTCTCATAGGTGGCGGGAACCGTTTTTTTATGCGTTCAAGTAGTGAATGGAAAATTGGAATTGTAGATAATCATAATCCTTTTGGGTTTGTACTCCCAATGCTAGCCCTTCAGTGTCTTCACCAAAGCATTAGAGAAGCAGCTAGTGGGGTCTTCAGACAGTGGTTCACATGTGATAGTATCTTTAGGATGGAACTAGTTTAACATAATCTAAAGCCCAGTATTCAGAACAACCACTGAGCCCCCCGTATCCGCCTTCCTGATTGTCAAATCTGTGTTTTTCTTCAACATATGTATGGTAGATTTATATTTGTTAAATACCAAGGGTGACATGTATGAACGAGGCTGCGCCTGAAGTTTGGCGTATTTTCAGCCCGACATCAGACACAGACCCGTTTGCGATAGTTTTAAATGTCCCCCATGCCAATATCAGGCGCATTACAGGGCGCCCGCGGCACTTTGTAATGCGCCTGAGACCGGGGGTTGTGCGGGAGGCGGGGCATACTAGAACCGTACGAAGTTATAGATTTATAGCATTGTCACGGCAATTCTAGGCGCATTGCTGCTGGAACAGGTAAACCACTTTCAAAGTAGTTTTTCTGAGCCAGAAATTGTTGTTTAAACTCTAGAATGCGCCTGATTTATGACCCACAGTGGAGTGGGCTCATAAATCAGGCGCATTTTCTACTAATATTATGCGCATGAAAATTGGCATTTAAACGCCAAAAACCATACATGCTGCGCAATATGATTATAATTCACACTACAATGTAGATCAACCACGTCTCTATGTATCAGTTCTTGAAACCTATATTAAACAAGAGGGCGTGACGTTACAGGCTAAAAACCTCTTTTTTTTTTAGTGGAAAATACTACATCCCCACATCCACGGTCTGAATAGTCACCACTAAGTTCCTGTAGAGTCTTGACTGAAAGAGATTCCTGAAATATTTGACATCTTGTTCACTAGTATGTATAGGAGAGTCTTCCGGTAATAGACTATTGCCAGTAGATTCTAATGTCACATCACTATTTTCCTGTAATATTGTTTTTGATACATCAATTTTCCCAGAAAATGGCCATTGACAGATTTCTAGCTAAGCCATTTACATCCATAATTGTATGACATAAATTTAAACAATTATCTGGTTTATAACCAAGTCCTGTGGATAATAAAGGTGTCTCATTTTCCAATATTATATGTAAGGATAAGTTAATTACTTTATGTGGCTGTAGTATTTCTTCACGATTTGTCTATCCCATTGCGATGTTTCCTTCCTGATCTTCGGCATTGTTTTTGGGTGCCCCAGTGTTTCGAACTCACAAATTATCTCTAGCATTTAGTGTTTGTAAACTATCTCTGACATTATCGATTGACAGAACATCAACATTTCTCATACCCTGATTATCCAACATGCTATCTGATGTATCACTGTCACCAAAGCTGATTCTGTGTCTGTTTTGAAAAGGTGTGAACGAAGATCTTTGATTTTTATATTTAAGAATCGATCTGGGTAGGGCTTTACTCCAGGTGCCCCAGTCATAAACTGTTTTAGTCTCATAATCTAAGACATCCCTCTGAAATTTGTTCTTCTTGATCTTAATTATATCCTCCTCTAAATCCTCAATAGTAGATTTAATTTCATAATTTGTTACATAAAATACAGTATTGTTTATCATTCTTGTATATTTTAACTGTTTCTTGTAATTTAACAATTTCACTTCTAACATCACTAAGTGCTGTTTCCTCAAAAGAAATAATGAGCCTCCTAAGTTACAGGGATCATCCTGACAAAATATTATTCCTTTTCTCTCGAAATAGTTTTGGATATGAAGTACTGGCTATTGGTGTAGTAGTGGTTCAGGTGGACCCTATTTATTTGTTGCTCATTTGTCTAGGCTATCGCCATTTCTGAAATGCGTTAGCGATTTTTACACCTTTTGATGCATTCACTGTCATTTTTTCTGGATATGTGTTTGTTTAAGAAATGGAAACACCAGCTCACCTATAGTATGAGTTGCTCCTGTGCACACACCACGCTCCAAGAGGCGCACAATACAGCAGGAAAAGCAAGGTCACGGTAGGCACCAGGAATAATGCAAACGAGGAAATTTATTTATGAGCAAAAGCCATGAAAATGAGCAAATACAGTGCAATAGCTGGCATGGGATCAGAGACCTGTTGCCGCTGACATGTTTCGGGCGACGCAGCGCCCTTAGACGTAGCTGCTTTTCATCCTACGTTCATTTGTGACGAGCTGGTTAATTTTTTTCTTTTTTTCTATTCTACAATGTCATACAAAAAAATCATAGTTATATTTAACAAAATTCACTGGTTCTACACAACAAACACGAAACTGTTTGTTGAATACTTACAGAAATATAAAAGTTTGTTTAAGCATTGTGACATAATTAAGTTGGATTAAAGGGATCCTGGGGTTTGTGCTCCCCTATCCTGTCTGAGAGCAGGATGTGTTAGAAGCTGAGCTTTGTGATAGATTTATATGATTTGTGGAAGAGGATTTTTGAGTAATAAGAAAATTATGATTGGATTTCTAAAGAGACAGTGGAAGTCCTGCTTAGCCTGCACACATACAGTTATTGACAGATTTTTGTGTATCAGTGTGTCTACAGAGAAAACTCTCAATCACTCTATGTGGGCAGGGTAAGCACTGCTTTTATTTTCACTTTTAAGATTTTCTCTGCTTTTTTACTCAGAAATTCTGCTCCAAGTCATATAAACCTATAAATCACAGAGCTAAGCTTTTCTCCCTCTATCACATCCTGCTTTTAGATAGGTTAGCAAAAACCACCAGTGAGGTATTAGAAAAAAAGATGAGATAGAATCTATATTGAATCAGATGGGGAAAAAGTTTGTATAAACTATATAACTATATACTATAAACACGACAATTTACAACCATGTTCTCAAAGTTAAAAAATAATCTGTACTGAAAATAGGACAGGCACGGTGAAGAGTCCTGTGCACATGAATTTAATCTCACTCTGAGTCTGCTTTAAAAATCTTTTAGACAAACAAGAGCCTGTGGTTTGGGAGCTGACAGAAATGAGACCGCTGTGACATGATGTGCATTGTATTTTTAGTGATATATTTAACTGAAGTTGCACATCACCCTAAGGGTTCAATCACATGGCATGGTTTATTGGTCGAATTTTCAGACAGTTTGTAGATTTGGAAACCGTCTGAAAACCGCCAAGAAACCATCCCCATAGAAAATCCGTTCAGTAGTCTACACTACCTAAACATTTGGAGCATGCACAATCTTCCGCCTAGTTTTCGGGCAGAAGGTATGCAAATTCAGTGGTTATGGGGGACGGGCGACTCCACAAACCGCGAGCAGAACTGCCCCCAAAAACCATTGAAAAGATGATAAAATATCAGCCGGATTCTTAAACAGAATCCAACCAGCATTTTACATATGCCATGTGAATGTGCCCTAAGACCTCAACTTTCTCTAGTGATGCCTGTCTTTTTAGGCCTGAGTGGGCCTAAAAAGATATGCCAGCAAGCTCTAAAGAAAAGAACTGGGTCTCTGTTACCACCTATTGAAGTAGCGTCCCGTCAGTCATATCCATCACAAACATTGATGGCATCTTGATAGGGTTTGCCATCAATGTTAGATAGGTGTGTGTCCCACCTCTGAAACCCGCACTTATCTCTATAACAGGCCTCCGAAACTCTGTTCTGAATGGAGAAGTGGTTGCGCTTGCATCTTTTCTCCCTGTTCATTTCAGTTGGAGCTCCAAATGCAGTCAAATGCAACTGCTCGGCTGATCTCAAAACTTCTATTTAAATAAATCTCTAGTGAGCACGTCCCCATAACTTTCTCCAATTAGTTATCTGAGGTGGGACCCACATCTGTCTGACACAGATGGCATATCTTATCAATATGCCATCAATGTTTGTGATGGCAGAACCCCTTTAAAAAGCCTTGAAACCTGAGTGGCTGGAGATTCTTAACCAAGCCAAAATCTCCTCCATAAGGGTGAGTTTACATGATGTATTTAGAGCGCACTCTTTTGCATGCCGTAAATGTGTTCATTAGCGCCGTTGAAAGTATGCGCATGCAAGTGCGTACTTTCAACGTGCGATGACCTGAGGCAGATTTCTCGCTGCTCTATTTCTATATGAACGGTGACAGTGATTTTACACAGCACTCAATAAGTGGGGTACATAAACATTGTTAGAAGTGTATTTGCGACGTGTACTTCGATGCAAACACAACGTGTGAACATAACCCTAAAGAAAAAAATCACCCACCTGCAGATTCTGTTTTAGGGCATTTTCTCTTTGTCTGTGCAGAAGCTAGTTCTGCCAGAGTGTGTGAGAAACTTTTAATGTAGATCTAGCTGGGTAAAGTTTCTCTTTGTTGAGAGCACTATAGTTATAGGGAAACCTATAAGCCATTCAGTGTTCCCTGGAAAAATCAAAAATGCAAATATGCTGTAGAGAAGATAGAGCTAAAGCTCTAAAACTTTCCCTAAAGCATTTTCGCATATTTTTGATTTTGATTTTATTTTTCCAGGGAGCAGAGCATGGTTTAAAAGTTTTCCTACACCCTTGTAGTGCTCTCCTCAATGAGAAACTTTTAAACCCTCGGCCTCGACAGAGAAATGACCTAATAATTATCAAACTAAAATGATCACGAGTCATTTATGCTCCTTAGCAATTCCTCAAGTAGTAATTCTTTGGTGTAGTCATCAGAAGTGACCTGTGAGTCCATCAGCAGAAAACAGGCTTTCAAGTGATAGGGGAGGAGGTTAAAATGCTCACATCTTTGCACCTGTAGTATTCCTTATTGTAAAGAGAACAGTAATGAAGGAAATTGTTATTCATGCCCTAAACATAGCTCTGGGTTCATATCCATTTTCAGAAATTGTGTCCTAATCAACTTGACCGTTATTGGAACCAATATTTTTTATCTTTTTTAAAAGGACAACTTAGCTTTAGCTCCAAGGACATCCATAGTACTAGAATGAAGAGGCCAAGGCTTAAAATAGACGATCATTCTTCATGATGACAGGCTCACTTTGACAGATGGTTGTTTGACTTGGATGTTGTTGCTCCATTGTGTCCAATGCAATCATTAAGGGTTTTCCTGCCATCAAAAGTGATGTCGTCATTAAAAGACGTGCTCGTCCTAAATCTAGTTCTCATCTTCCTCTATTCATAAAACACATGTGCTCCTGGTCTCTGTCCTGTCAGTCAGCCGTATTTCAGCATGTGTGGGCTCCCCGTCAATCAAATCAGAACATCTGGCTCCTTCCAGTCGTTGGCACAAGTAAATCCTGGTTACATTTTTCATTAATATGCACACTACTTTATTTATTACCATTTCTTGGACATTTTTACTGTTAATGAGTATGCTTGAAATCTAGAAGCTTGTGAACTTTGTGATGCAACCTGGAATTCTGTATTCCCATCAGAGTATCTCGTGTCAGACAGAGATAATCTCCAACAAATCTTGTGGAGTATCTAACGGAAAATATTCACATTTGGTTAACTTGGAAGACATTGACAGCAGCTTTTGCTAAATGTAGACCGTCACTCAAAAGATGTGAGCATGTAAACATACCAGTGCATTTCCTATAAAATGGAGAAGAACTGCAAGTCCCAGGATGCCCAGCCTGCATTTTATTTGAACTCCACATATGATATTTTGTAAAAATCTGTGTTTATTTTTTTCAGATATCATATGTGGTTTATTTTTTTTCTTCACTTTGGTTATTATTGCGGAACCACAACAAGTAAATTAAATATAGCCAAAATTCCAGCTTGAAGACTAAACCAAATTGTTTAGGTTTCAATGACAGAAATTTGTGCCGCATTTTCAGTTAGTGTTTTAGAAGACCGTGCCAGCTCCCAAATATCATCGACTGACAACTGCGAGCAAGTGAATAAAATTGCGGCATACATTTGATGAGCACTCTGGCTGCCCGTTAACCTCCTTCACAGAAAGTAATGCAGCTGCCTCGCTAAACATCTTTGTTTTGTTTATGGCCCCTGCTGTTTCTGTGTCTCGGTGTGATATTCGCTGTGTAGAATTTCAGCCATATACAATTATTTCTAAACTCAAAAAACAAATGACAAAAACAATGTAAAAGCTCCAAACCGCACAAGAGCAGCCAGAGCATAGATCACTGGAGGCTGATGGATGTTGTCAGTTGCCTGTAAGATGGATGATGCCTTGATTTTACATTTGGCTTTGCTGATATTTGTGACGGATGTGTCTCTCATCTGTCGAACGGTAATACTGCAGCCATAGTCTGTAAGAGGGCCACTGTGTATATACAGAAAACCAAAAAGCATTGCTTCCATACAGGATGGGTCATTCGTCACAAATGGCTAAAACACATTTCTAATGTGAAAAGCTGCGATCAGATTATAAAATCCTCTTACAGCAGCCACAGACAGCAATGTGCAGAGAGACCAGCTCCTATTTATCTGCTTTACTGATTATATCACCCTGAAAAAGGTATCACAACAATTTTTTGCCATTAGTAAAGGGACAAGGTAGTTGAAAAACTGTTTGTGTGACATCGATAGATTAGCCCAATAGTGAGTAGATGTAAGGGCACAAGTTGCATGCAAATTATACAAGGTGAATATTAATTAAAAATTTATATGGACTCACCATTAGATGAGTATCGGGACATGGATGGCGAAAACATGAGTGAGTTTAATCCGGAAGCAAGAAAATAATATTACTCACCCCGAGAGCTTATTTTCCCTTAGGCTATGTTCACACGACTTAAATTGGGACGCATTTTGCGGCGTACTGCGCTCAATACGGGGCGAAATGCGCCCCAGTCATTACGGTAATCCACAGTTCTCATAGAGAACTATGGATTACACCTCTTCTCCCCACTCGTACAATACGCCGCGGGGGGAGATAAGTGACATGTCAATTATTCACGACGTTTATGCGCCGCGAGTAATGCATGTCTATGCGGGAGCTCCCGAACACACGGGGAAATTGCGGGGCGTAATTACGCCCCGCAATTATGCCGTGTGAACTTAGCGTTAATTTTCCCCTAAACCCGTCCTTGACACGAAGACCCCTCTGATCCTATTTTGTCCCTGAAACTAACCCTAAAGATATTCCTAGCTACAATCTACCATGACAGAAAAAGCAGCTCAAGAGACACTTTATGCAGAGCACAGCAGAAAACTATACAAACGCAAAAACTGAGATTCTCAAGGACCATATCGGACTTTCACAGAGCAAGGCTAGGCTAGAAAAGAAGTGAACAACAGCTCAGAACTTAATACAAATACATGGCAGATTACTAGACAAATTTTCAAAACAGAACAATCTTTCAGGCAGCACTATAATCCACACCAGGTTATCCAACCCAGCAAGTTTTATAGAAAAGCCAGAAATGTTCCAATCCCATCTAATAAGTTCAAAGGTGTGTTACCTGGTCAGCTAACTTGGCCTGAAAGTTGTTTGATGCTTTTGTCTTGAAACTGCCTTACAATAAATGTCAAAATAGGGAGGGGAGGACGAAATGGCAGGAGAATTAAGCAATAAGTTCATTTAGAAACATTACATCAATGTGTCAGACACCTAAATCTTTCTATGTCTAATAGCTCCCATGGAACTAACATGGGGTAAATAGTCTGATAGTTTTACTTCCCTTATGGGCTTTTGAGGCTCTGTACCAGTCTTTAGATTTATAAAGAATGTGTTCAAGTCAGAAACTGCAAAGAATAATTGGAGCCTCATGTTACCACGCAGATGTGATTGTTCATCAGCTCAGTGGCCTCTGTGTCCGTGGAGATTACAACACAATGTGCCAAATATTCTGAATTTGGAGCACTCTCATTCTGTCTTGCAAACTATTTTTTGGTTAAACATCGCTCAGCAGGTCTGTAGCATCCTACGCTCCTCTCTTCTTCACTGATGTTTGACGAATACTCATTTAAAGAATTATATTTTCGGATTTTGCTAATTTGAAACATACATTTATTATTGAATTAAAAAAGAAAAAAAAACATAGATGCCAGAATCTGGAAAGCAGAATTTCCTCTGCACCGCTGTTCAGATTGACTGGAGATAGCACATTAAGATTTGCCTGGTTGAACTTTCATTGTCTTTTGTGTCCTTTTATCACTGGAAGGGTCAGAACAGAGGACTTGTAGTACAACTGCACAATCTATTAAATGTTACTTAAATCACTGGCTGTAAAATCACAGGAGAAGGTTAGAAAAAGAGTATCAGTGTGTGATGTACAGAGTAATAGAAGCTGTTTATTCAGTGTGCACGCTAAACCTAGACATGGTCAACCTGTCGAATGAACCTCTATCAAGTCATTAATAGGTCAAGGCCTATTTGACTGTAACATGGCTGACTACTCAGCAGAGATTTTTATTACCTTTCAGCTTCATTTAAAGCAGAATAAAAAAGCAGCGGTTGGAGCTGGACTTGGCATGTACAAACACGGGCTCGTCGTTAGAATAGATTGGTACAATATGTTTTCAGCTTTTGATTGGCAAACGTTTGTTTGTAATGTTTTTCTACGCGTTTGACCCGTCAAGCCACATTAGCTCTGAAATTCCATTTACAGAGGAGAGAGGGAGGAAAAATAATAAAATGTAGACTGCTGGGTTTTTTGTAGGCAAGTCCTATTTTTGTGTGGTCCATTTTTTTGTTCAAAGGTGAATATGGATTCATTATTGATGTATTTGGGAAAAATCTAACACAACAAAAGTCAGAGATTTCTGGAGAAACTGCAGTCTTCTTATTATGTGTGGCATTAATGGGATAAATTAATGCCACAGGTGCTTACTGAAGGTATGTTCCAATTTTGTAAATAAAACATATTAATAAGGTCTGCAACTTTTTAATACATGTTCTTTCACCATTTTTGCGGCCATTGAATTGCAGGTATTTGTTTACATTCAGAGTCCATTACAACTAAAATGGGTGCTTAAAGGGGTTTTCTTGCTTCAAAGATCATATCTGTAATGATGGGGACAGTAAAAATAAGCACTTTTTCAATTGGTTTGTATTGCCTAAATCATTTAGTATAGCAGCTATTAGCTAATCTGTGAGTATCTAGAGCTAAATCTGAAGCCTGGAGTCAGGCCAAGTACTTTGTGCTGTTATTGGCTGCCTGATATTTAGTATAGCCCTGGTCGGAACATGCCCCCTGTGCTGTGATTGGCTGTCCTACACTCTTCCCTCTGAGCTGTGTGAAAATGAAACTGTCTTTCTGAGCAAGTTGTGCCTATGTTCTCATTGTCTTTCACTGCACCCTGAGCTGTGTCATAAATGTTGCCTGAATTTTCTCTGCTTCTCTCCCAGTGATAGCTATATGTGAAGGATCTGGGCAATTAATAAGTCTCTAGCTGTTAGATTCAATACCCAACAACCCCCCCCCCCGCCATATAACACAGCCGGATACAATCTGCTCTACCTGGGACCTATTAACAGAGGGGGGAGCGGAGGGGAGTTATCACATTTGTTTCATTATTTCAGGCTGAATGTATAACTGTTTACACCAATACAGGTATTCTGGTTGCAAGGAGCTTGTGGAGGGAGGTGACAGCTCTGCAGGCATGATAACTGTCCATTGCAGTAGGTCAAGGTCTACAGAGCTGTGACATCCTCTCTCTCCCACTGCTCACACAGAATGATGATGATGACGACTAAGGAGAGAGCTGGGAGGGGGTGTGATGATGTCACCAGTCTTCAGTGAGGGAAGTCACGCCTACTGGGAGGAGAGACATGCCTACTGGGAGGAGAGGCCCACCCATGGATTTAAAGCTGTAAGCCAGAGAGATGCCTGTGAAAGCCTAGGGTGAGACAACCCATTTAACTCTGTAGAACAGGTTTAATACACTGTAATGAATGTTGTACCTGTGCAAGTAGGACTTAATCACAGTTTTTTTAGCTTCTGAATGAATATTTCCATTGACTGAAAGCAACCAAATCTCAGTGAAATATTAGTAAGCTTTATTTGTGGAAAATCCATTAAGACTTTAAACAGGGAACGGCTAGGTGTGCTATATTGTAGTATATTAAAGTAGCACTCTAGTTTTCTTTATCCCATTGCCAGTAAGTCACTGTCACTGGAAGTGTTAGGAACGCCCTATTCTCGCCATGGTTTGCCCTGCATAAACAGAGCACTCGCCCCAAATAGGGTGCCCCCTCACCCGAACCTTGTCCTGAGCTGTTCCTTGATAAACAGGTACCAAACAGATGGATGACGAAATGAATGACAAACAGGGTACAGACACAACAAAGAATAAATAATGAAGAGTCAGACGAGCCGAGGTCACAACCAGAGAACACACAGTACTGACGGAGGAGACAGGAGAGAGTAACCAGAAATACACGCCAAAATTATTCCAGAGCCAAAGACATCCAAACAGCAGAGCACGAACCAACAAGATAAGATACCGAAGCAATCACAAGCAAGGACTGAGAGAATGGAAGAGGTTTAAATCCCCCGCCCCAGCCAGGGATTGGCCCAGATGCTTAACCTATAAAGCACCAAGCAGAACCCCGCTGAGGCTGCAACAGACAGTCCTTAGGGTATGTTCACACGGCTTAACTGCGGGGCTTACAGTACACCCTGCAATTAAGCCGGGTCTTCGGGAGTCACGCTGATCGCCGCATACCCTCGCGGTGGGGGGGGGGGGGGGGGGAGAGTGGCAGCCCACCTGCCCCATAGACATGCATTGCTAATTGACATGTCAATGATCTCCCCACGCATACAATACGATCATATTGTACGCCCAGAGAGAGGAGGCGTAATCCATAGTTCTATGCAGCGGAGACGATCGGACCACCGTGAGCAACAGGTAAATAAAAGACCCAGGGACACGACAGTCGATGGCAGAGCTGGAACGGAGCCGAGGACAAATGTGAGTTTGAGTTTTGTTATTTTATTCCAGCAGTAGCATAAATTTATTAAAATAAACAATAACTGGCCAGTCCCTTTAATTACACAGCATATTTACTTTGCTGGGATCGTTATGCCTGTAATGAAGCCCTCGAGTGCTCCCATGTTTAGCTGCAGCATTGTGCACATCACTAAATTCCTTCTGCTCGTTTTGCTTGTGTTAACGACAGGTTTTCTTTTTTTTTCTATCTTTCCAAGGCTCTTATTGGATTGTCATGAACTCTTTATTTCAGTTTTCACTGTAGGTGGAAGAAAATACTTTTCAACAGCCTCATTGCACCCAGCAAATGGAACAGTTTGTTGGGATCACAGAAATGTTGCGTCTCAGTATTTCCCCTGGCACAACAAGTTGGCTGCAGTGCACTTCATTGTGCAAGAGCCTGTGAGCGTCGCAGTTTGTGCTGCGCTTTCTCCAGCCAGTTTCTAATCTTCTCAGCATATGTGTTCTGTTTTACTTTTCTCCTCTTGAAGGCTGCGTGCCTGGCCTTGTCACAATCTGTTAGCTGTCGGCCTTCGTTACAATTGTGCAGCTTCTCTGCTATTTCAGATCATTGGTCTTTTCGACTAACGATTTTTCTTGTGCCTAGAAGGATTCCTAGGGACATTTTGAACTTTGCAGCAAAACTCAGTGCTTTTCATTCACAGTTCAGTAGGTTTTATAGTTGTTAAAGGCTCTAGATTCGGTCAACAGATGAACTGTGAAGCCACAGTAAAATCACATATTGTGCCAAATCATTTAAATCCAAGCCAGCATAACAAATTAATCTGATTGTTTAACTCAGCTGTTTTCCTATTATTCTTTAAAGCTGGATAAAGATCATGGCTTTTAATTATCAAACCCCTGTCTATGTTCTGGTGACTTCCAAAAAACCAATGTCCCTGACGTGTATTTTTAGGGTGCAAACATTTACATGACTAGATAGATCTTTGCCATTGGTTGGTGCTATATTCGCAATCAGATGTGGAAACCTAATACAGTTGATATGACTAGAAAATACTTTCTATTATGAGTAGTTTGAAACTGGAACCCTGCCTTCTCCCAAGGTACTCTAATATTAGCAAATTTTGAAGGAAGCCTTATTTGAGGGTTGCATGTTGTCCATACTTTTTCTAAAGGTTAGTTGGCCAATAGCTGTTCTTTCTGCTCCAGGACATTGTTTCAATGTGGAAATGGAGACAGGCCAGACATCTCTGACATCATCTTATCTTCAATTTGAAATTCTTCCAATTAATATTCAACAATGCCCGAACCACCTATCCCCTGAAAGACGTAGTGTGTAGACAGTCTAATGGCCCCCATAGACACTAGATTATCCGATCGCACAAAAATGAGAGTATGTGCACCTTAAAGGGGTTGTCTCACTACTAAGATTATTTTTCAACATGTAAGGAACCTTAAGTCAAGAGTTTTTCCAAATACATCCCCTTTTGACATTTCATTTATCAGGCGATAAGAGAGATTTTATCTGCTCTGAGTGCACACAAGTGTCTTCTGTTAATGTCCTGCTCTCCCTTCCTGATTAGACGGAGACCATGGAGTGACATCACCAGGACCGACTTCAGCTAGAGAACAGAGTGTGTTATCTGTAGCAAACAAAGGAGATTAATTACTTTTGATTGTTTACTTGGAGCTCTGTGGCCCTTTGCACTACAGATTACAACTCCTGCACTCATGTCCGTGCAATCAGAAAAGCTGGAAATCCAGAGCTGATATGCCAATCACTACTATAGAATCACCCCTAGCCTAACCAGGAAGAGTGAGGAAGTGCGAATCTGAAGCTGCCTGTTGCTCTGTCAAACAGCATGGTGAGACACTTTGTCAAAGGGTCTTCCTGAGGGAAGGTAGTAATGCAAGCCTGAGTATTTCCATTAATTTATCCTCTTTTCTGTGCAGGGCTGCCATAAGTAATACAACCAAAGCATCTGGACCTCCCACCCATTGCTAGTTCCTATCTTGAACCATATCAGCTAGCCTCTTTTAAAAAAATAAATAAATAAATAAAAAAAATTACGGTCCCTGACAGGAGTTCTGCCAGCACTGCCCTGATGGCGGCCTTGCCTCTCTGTGTAGCATTGATTATGTGTATGTTGATTTTGACTTTGCCACTAGTGTAGCAGAGGAAAGCCATTCCCCCATAATTGGAGACCTAGTGACACAGATCTGAAAATTAAAATGGGATACATTGACCAGGTAGTGGAGTAGGTTTCCCTTATTTGATTTGACTTCTTTTTACCAAACTTATTACATTGTGACATGTATATAAATGTACCGTAATAAGGTTCGGGTATCATAATGTGACATTATGATGTAATCCTACCATCTGTCTACAGTAAACACATCACATACTCCCAGGATTAATGATCAGCTTACTTGCTTCAGTGTAATATTAGGCAGGAATGCCGCAGCCATAACTCAAACTGCATCAGCCTTCACTTGGCGCTGGGAAAGAGCATTGTGAATCTTACACAGGATATTGAAGTGAATTATTCCTTGCCTAGAGGTTGGGTGACGCTTTGTAGCGGACACCTGACTTCTATCAGCCAGTGGCCCCTATGTCATCTCTTTTGTCTTGTACTGATCTCCTGGAGGTGTAGTCATTATAATATACAATACCGACAGGGATGTTATGTGAGGTAGGAGCACAGAGGATGATGTGCTGCTCTGGTCTGTCATCTGCCTTAAGGACCTTTGTTGTTGTTAAAAGAAAATATATTCCTCCCAATTGTAATATTATTTTCCACTTGACCTGTACGTATGTTTTTCAGTCTGCAGAGCGTTCCTGTCAGTTCTCGTCTGTCTGCAGCCGATCATTTGTTTCATTAGCCGTGGGGGGTGCCGCCATTGTTTTAGTTGAACAGTGTTTTATATTACAGTTTTTATTGGACATATTTTATTTGGCCTCTGTGCTCCAAAAGCTTGTGAATATAATTTTCAGAGTCAGCCGATAAAGGTACCTTTCTTATAGTACTTATGGCTTTTTTTAACACAAAAATATTTGACATCACATAAATTGGATGTGTTTAAAGGGAACCTGTTACATTGAACATGCTGTCTGATCTGCTGGTAGCATGTTATGGAATAGAAATAGCTGAGCAGATTGATAAATACTAGTAGTTTTGTAGAGAAAGATTTAGTAGAAGTTACATTTTATTCATTTAAATCCCTGCTTATTCTGTGTCCAGTAGGCGGTCTCATCAGTGAATGACAGCCATCCAGTGTCGGACTGGGGTACCTAGGGCCCACAGGTAGACTTGATTCTAGGGGCCCACCAGTTGAGCTGTTTCTGGGCCCATCGGAGGAGTTTATTTTAGAGACCATCCTACAATTATTGTAAATGATTGTACATGCCTCCTATATCCTGCATTTTTCTTTTTGCCTCTATTTCTATGCTTTTTTGCCGCTTCTGAGGATGTATATGCAGTTACTCCAGGTCAACCATGCTCATGGGCCCATCGGGGTTTCACCTATTCCCCAGTGGGCCAGTCTGAGCCTGCAGCCATCTCTGTATACACACTGGTATAGGGAAGGCTGTCAATCATTGATAACACCACTTACTGGACTAATTAGCCCAGAATAAGCAGGAATTTAAATGAATAAACACCAAGTTCTATTGAATCTTTCTCCATAGAACAATATCTCAATTTGCTCAGCTCTTCCTGTTCAATAACCTACTACCAGCAGATTCAATGGCATGTTCAGGGTGACAGGTTCCCTTGAACCCCTTACCGACAATGGATGTGTGTGTGTGTCCTATGTAGAGAGCTTGCTCAGTAAGTCCGCTACATGGAAGGCAGGTGTCGGCTGCTAATTGCAGCTGACACCCGCCATTAACAGCAGCCTACAGAGCCGGCTCTGATCACTGCTGTTTAACCATTTAGACGCCACAGTGTATAAATGAATGAGAAAATGTGCTGCACAACGTTTCTTACTCCAGTTGGCAACTCCGCAGCAAGATCGTGGAGCCGAGCGCTCATCTGGTTCCATGGCAGGGGAAGCCTTACTGAAGGCTCCGACTGCCGCCATGCTTTCATTTCTAATACTTCTTGCAAAAGACCGAAAGTAATAGAACCGCCATTTTGGTACACTCTTCTGTATTATTTACATAATGTAGAAAGGTGAACAAATGATCAAGCACTCTAGTGGTCAAGTACCCTAAGGGGACTAAATGTAGAAGTTAAAAAAAAGTTTTAAAAGCATAAAATAATTAAAAAAAAGTAAAAGTTCAAATCACCCCCCTTTTACAAATAATAAAAATTACACATAATTGGTATCACCGGATCCGTAAATAATCTGATCTATTAAAATATTACATAATGTAGAAAGGTAAAAAAACAATCAAGCCCTCTAGTGGTCAAGTACCCTAAGGGGACTAAATGTAGATGTTAAAAAAAAGTTTTAAAAGCATAAAAATAATTTTAAAAAGTAAACGTTCAAATCATCCCCTTTTACAAATAAAAAAAATTACACATAATTGATATCGCTGCGTCTGTAAATAGTCTGATCTATTAAAATATTACATAATTTGTCCTGTACGCTGAACACTGTAGGAGAAAAAAATTCCAAACGCAGTTTTCTTTGCTCCTTTTCTGTCCACTACAAATTGGAATAAAAAGTGATCAAAAAGTCAAATGTCCCGAAATGGTACAATGAAAAGTGCTTTTTAGCTCCCATAAAATGCACCCTCAGGTCCATAGGAGGGGAAACAAAAAGGCTGTTGGTTGCAGAAGATGATGCTGCAATGCGCAAATTTAAGAAATATGGTGTTTGTATTTTTCAAAAGTACCAAAACATAATGAAAACCCTACATATTTAGTATCCACAGAATTGTACCAACCTACAGAATACAGATAACACATTATTTATACCGAGGAATGAACGCCCTAAAAATATAACCCATGCAAACATGGCCCAAGTACGATTTTTTTGTACCTTTCGCCACACTTAGAATTTGTTTTTGGTTTTCCAGTACAGTATATTTTTGGGTATGGTCAATGACAACATTGAAAGTGCATCTTGACCTGCAAAAGTAAAGCCCTCATATGTCTTTGGTAAATGGAAAAATAAAAAGATATGGCTTTTGGAAGGCAAGGAGGAAAAATAAAAAAATGACCGGTTGTCAGGAAGGGATTAAAGGGGTTGTCTGACCAAAAATAAAAATAATTTGAATAGTCTACAACTGCATAAAAAAAAATATCCAACTTTGTGCTCATTGCTGTTCCAGCGCTAAAAGCTGACAGCAGTGTCTTCATGCCCTCTCTACTCTCTGCAGTTTTGCTCACACCTCTTCAGAAGGAATACCAATGAGTAAAATTTTGGGGGGATATTTTGTACAGTTGCCGACGATTTTTGCTATTTGTTTTTTTAATATTTGAAATCATAATTTTTTTCAGGAGAAGCAGCAAATTTAAGTTACCAGGGCTAAAAGCAATAACAGTATTTTACTAAATGCATCTTCATAGATTCGCGCTCCCCTGACAAGGTCTTTGTGGTATAACTGAAGAGGCTTCCGTCTTTTTAGAATCAAAAGCATAATATATTAAGCTCCTTAATGACGCTCTACAAATCCGGGTGAAATATTCTTTTGTTTATTACCATCAGTCATTCATTGTCTATAATCAGCTCATCACAGGCAGGTGATATGACAGACTTTCTAATGTGCTGTTATCTGACATTTGTCTGTGTCTTCTCAGTAAAATAGATGGGAGGTGGGGATTGAAAAACAGAAAGATTTTCAAATATTTCTCATTTTCGAATGATTGATTCAAGGTGTGGATGAAGAGCTGTGGAAAAAAGCCGAAGGAGACTGGCCCTGGGGTGAGGAATGTTAGTAATGGGGTTACAGGAGAAGAGACCAGTTGCACCTTATTGGCAGGTTGCAGCATGATCGTGAAAATCTCAGCCTTCTGTAAATGTTATAGAAAGGAAGGAAAATGCTTTAGTGCAGGAGTCTGGAAACACAGTAAGGTTGACTTTTCAGAATCATAATTGTGAGTAAAGTAACTATCCCTGGATTGCACAGTGCATGGAAAAACACAAGACTGATGTCTACCGAAACCTTTCTCTGAATCTCATGCAGAGCTTTGATGCAGCCAAGAGGATGACCGTCCATTCCAACTAATCTAAAGTTCTGTTTCATTATCAGGACGCTGGTTGGTCTCTTTTCATTATTGAAGAGGGGCAACCACTGGGGCAACTTGTCAATACACAGGGAAAGACATCTGCACAGCATTCAGTATTCAGCTTGGATGTTGAGTATTTAGACAATGTTATTTAGACAAATGTAATTAAAAGGTTCTGCACAGGCCATCCAAATTTAAAGGAGCGTTTTTATCTTCAAAAATTATATATTAAAATCATATGTTATTTGCTAGGTGAGGTGGTCACTGCCTGCAGCATCCAGGACTAGGATGAGTGGAGAGTTGCTTGCTGCTTTTTTTTGGGGGAAACAAGAGGGGTGCTCCTGTTGTTTACATAGGTACAGGTCCTTAAAGGGGTTGCCTCACCACAAGGATTGCTTTTTTATGCTAAAGATCTTGCAAAAACAAGTCACTTTGCAGTATGCGTCCATTAACAGTGTCCTACCTATTCCTAGATATCCCCTCTTCTCTGGACTGCATCAGCTCCTCGGGTCACTAGAGCTACAGACCTGTTCACTCTCTCATGATAGGCTGCCAGCACCATTGCTATAGCTACAGACCTGGCTTCTACTGCAGCCTAGTAGAAGCCAGTAAACATGTCCTTGAATTCAAAATGAAACCAAGAAAACAGGATTGAGATAAGATGAATCAATGTAGTGAGACACCCCTTTAAGGTGGATTGGACAAAGTTAGTCAGTACCTCCTAGCAAAGTCCTACCATCTAGGGTCCCAGGAGTGGGACTCGCATGTATCAGTAATTCATGGCGTATTCAGTGGAATTAACGTAAATGTCTCTAATGGGATAGTTGAGGAGAGATCTATAAACTCCTGGTAGTTCAAATGTATTTTGTCAACAGGGTCCACCCTATTTAAGGGCACATAGTAACAAGGATCTTTGTGTTACACAGTTTGGTGCTTTAGGAAATAAGATCCTGAAAAGAGTGAACAGAGGAGGGATGGCCGCCAGCTGTAAATAGAACTTTTCTGAACACAGCTTTCAGGGAACTGGGCTTCATCCCAATATTTGTTTATTTGTACACAGAGCTACAATAAAAGTGACACCACTTCCACGCAGCTGCCACCCCCGCCCAGGGAAATCAGGTGAGACTAACCAGCCGCCCATAGTACAGAGGCGCTCATACTCAGCTGCGTGGTCGCAGTACCTCTGCCAGCAATTTCCTCACATAGCAAAATTGCAATTTCAGAGCCAGAGAGTTTACATTATGGTGCAGAGAAAACCTTCCTCTCAGTTCTGTGCCTGTTGATTTTTATCAAAAAAATGTTTAAAAAGGATAAAAATGACAGCCGCCCAAAGAATTCCAGAGACCGTCATGTCTTGTCAGAGGGTCTGCGGATGTGATTTCAGGCCACCCAGAGAAATCCAAAGGGAAATTATCTTCTTATCACTTTAGTTATATCTGCCTTATAACCATAGAAATGCTCAATGAAATGTTTTCGACTTAACCTGAAACGCACTAGCTGCAGTTAACGCCACACCATGGTTTTTCTACAGGTATGCAAATATTTTGACGCAAGTATTTTGTTGCAGATTATTAATAAGAATAGAATTGCCCCCAATCATTATCATCTTTATAAAATCTGTCCTACGTGCCAAAACTGGCAAGAATATTTCATAAATATGCCACAAATATCACAACTCAACAACAAAGTGTCTCAAAGAGAAATAACTTGGCTTACGTTGATTGACTTCCATTATACTGTAAATTTCTGTTACATAGTTACATAGTTTTTTAGGCTGAAAAAAGACATACGTCCATCCAGTCCAGCCCATTTTGCTAAAGTGTTGCTAAAGTGTTGATCCAGAGGAAGGCAAAAAACCCCAATGAGGTAGAAGCCAATTGTCCTCATTTTAGGGAAAAGATTCCTTCCCAATGCCAATCTGGCAATCAGAATAAATCCCTGGATCAACGATACTTCTCCAGAATCCTAGTCACTATAACTTGTTATATTATTACGCTCCAGAAATGCATCCAAGCCCTTCTTGAACTCTGTTAGTGAATTCACCATGACAATTTCCTGTTTCATGACAGTTACCTTTTTAAAAAAAAAAAAAAAAAAAAAAAAATTCTCATCTTCTCGGTCTTCTCTCTTCCACATTCCAGATGGTGTTCAAAATACTGTGTCGTCCTCCAGTGACCTGCAGCAGGCTCCACCTCAGGCGCTGCACTATGCATTGGCTAATGCCCAGCAGGTGCAGATCCACCAGATCGGAGAGGATGGTCAGGTCCAGGTGGTAAGTTTCTGAACTCTATTCGATTTTTCAATCTAGAATAGGTTTAAAGATGCTAACAGATCCAATACATTATTACAGTGTACAACCAAAAAACTCTTAATAACACACTCTGTTTTTTTAGGTTTTTATGCAATAAATGTCTGTGAGATAACGGTTTTACTTTTAATTTTTTTTTTAAAGAAATTTACACTACCTGTCAAATTTTAGAACACCTCAATTTTTCAGTTTTTTGATATTTACGCAGTTTAATGTATTAAATGTACTTTAAATGAAAGCAAAGAAGAAATAAACAAGTTAAGATGAAAAAAAAATAATGGATTAACTTTATTTCAACAAATTAAATCTAGATTTTTGACTTTTCAAAGTAGGCCACACTGTCTGACATAATAGCTGTAGACAATCGAGGCATTTTTTTTCTACAATTGCATTCAGATATTGTTCTGAATTTTTTTCTAAGCATTGTTGCAGAATTCATAGAAATGAGTTGCACTTTTAGGTTGAATTGCTTTTACCCTTCTATCTAGTTCATCCCAAACAAGCTCAATGGTGCTTGAGTCTGGAGACCGTGCAGGCCATTCCATTTTTGAAGCCTGCCTTCAGTTTCTTGTTTTCTTTTGTAGTTCTGACATTAGGATCATTGTCTTACTGTAATATGAAACCCTGACCAACTATGCATACACCAGTGGGTATTGCTTGGCGCTTTAAAATGTTATGGTAGCCTTTTTTGTTCAGTATGCCAGTCACTCTGTGCAGGTCAGATCTACCAGAAGAACCCTAGACCATCACTGCTTTCTCCTCCATGTTTGACAGTTGGTGTCCCACACTAAGGGTGGGTTCACACTATGTTAAGGGCTATGTTCGAGGTATCCCGCAGGGTACCATGAAAAAAGGTACCCCGACGAATACCTGTGCGCAGCCACAGCTACCCCATAGAGAATAGTAGAGCAGACGTAGCCCTGCAAGGGTTACATTTGATCTTTTTCCTGGTGGCATACACATTTCATGAGACTCAATAGAGTGGTAGACTACGCTATTGAGTCCTGCAGGGAAAGCATATGCTGGTGGGAAATAGAGCAAATGTAGCCCACGCCCATGTCTCCTCTATTATTCTCTATGGGTTCACCACGGTATCACCTGGGGTACTTTTTTCACATTACCCTTAACGTAGCCATTAACAGTGTTAACCCACCCTTAGGAACCATCCGTTCAGCCACTTGACTACGTGCGATACACAATGTACCAAAGATGCCAAATTTTGATTCTTCAGTCCATAAGATCTTCTACTCTACAGTAGTCCAATGGACTTGGCCCAGCAAACTTTTTTCTTTATTATTTTTGCAATCAACAGTGGCTTTCTTTGTGCTACTTGACCTGTCCAACCTGCAGATAGAAGATTTCTCTTGATTTTGTAGCGACATTTGGTCTGCCAGATCTCTTCCTTTTAGAGTTTCTTACAGTTTCTTTTAATGGTATAGAAAACTGTACTGACTACCAGCCTAGCTTTCTTGGTAATTTCTCTGTAGGACAGACCTACACTTCTGAGGGCTATAATAATCTTTCTGTCTTCCCTTTTTTTGCCATTATGATGGCAATATGCTCTGTCCTGAAAAGCAAACCTGCCCACATCCTGCACTAGAGGGTGTTGTAATGCAGTCTGTTCCAACACTGGTTACATAGAATCAGACAGTTTAAAAATAATGTCCAAAAGTTGAGACATCTGTAGGAATAGTTTGCATCCACTTTCAAACCATAATCTGCCTTCTGTGCTACAGCACAGCTGTCCTTCATTTCTTCCCTGAAAAAGCCAATTGGTTAAAATAAAAAATTTGGGCTATTGTTGTGTTTGAGGTTTAAAATTCATATTCTTTTTGTTTTTACCTTCTGCACCTTTGAGCTATTTCATGTTATTTGCTATACTAGAACTGTGTTAATAATAATAACAATAATAACCTTTAATTATATAGCGCCAACATATTCCGCAGCACGTTACAAATTGGAGGGTTTAGGTACAGACAAAAAGACATACATTGCACAATGAACTTACAGATGAGACACAAGGTGTCAATAATAGCTGTAAAAATTGAGGTGTTCTGAAACTATTGACCAGTAGTGTATTTTCTTTAAATGCTGCTTGCTCCAAGAATAGGGGATAAATCAGGAACGACTTCACAGAGTCGTCATTTTGTATGGCATTTTCAGTACTCTGTTCAGCCATCCCTGTTATCTTTGCTGGCAGAATTTTTTCGATGAATATCAATACTAATAGACACCAATACTGTACACAATTGTCATTCAGATTTCCATAAATGCTGAATTTTACTATTGCTGTAAGCTTTTGTCACTCGGCTTTCCACAGATGATGAATGTCATAAAAGTTTGCATCATTAGAGAAAGTTAAATGCACTTACTGCATTTGCAAATAATAATAATAATAATAATAATCTTTATTTCTATAGCGCCAACATATTCCGCAGCACTTTACAATTTCAAGGGTAAACATACAGTCATTACACATTAAAAGTACTTACAAATGAGACAAGGTGTGAGGGCCCTGCTCGTGAGAGCTTACAATCTATTAGGGTGTATGGGTGAAACATACGGTAAGAAGTGCCAAGTTTACAATGGTCCGGCCATGTTTCATAAATAGGGGGTGGTTTACATGAAAAATGGATGAACCTGCCACCCAGACTGTACATCTATATACAGATAAGTGCCTGTGAGTGCCCTAGTGTAGGGAGTGACAGATGTGTGTGATAGCAGTTAGGGATCTTGGTGGGCCAGACCGAGAAGATGTATTTTCAGGGCAGCAAACAAAACAAAGAGTAGCCAGCTGCATCCAAGACGCCTAGACGTATGGCGGTAAAACTTCCAATTTTTATTTTCTTCTAATGTAAAATCGATACATGGAGAAATACTTCAAGAATAAACGCATAATAGCACCATGGTTATCGCTGTAACCGACGCGTTTCGGAAATTATTCCTTAATCGTGGTCACCAGGGATCTTGGTGGGCCAGACCGAGAAGATGTATTTTCAGGGCCCTCTTAAAACTGTGAGGGTTGTGAATGTGCCTGATCGCCCGCGGTAGCATATTCCAGAGAATTGGTGCCGCACGTGTGAAATCTTGTAAGCGGGCATGGGAGGTTCGGATGATTGAGGACTGTAGTCTGATATCATCAGCAGAGCGGAGAGCACGGGTAGGGCGGTAGACAGAGACTAGGGAGGAGATGTAGGGAGGAGCAGCGTTGTGGAGAGCTTTATGAGTGAGAGTGCTGAGTTTATACTGTATCCTGTACTGGATGGGCAACCAGTGCAGTGACTGACACAGGGTAGAGGCATCAGTATAGCGGCTGGAGAGAAAGACAAGCCTGGCTGCTGCATTCTGGACAGATTGGAGAGGGGAGAGTTTGCAGAGAGGGAGACCGATAAGCAAGGAGTTGCAGTAGTCAAGACGAGAAAGAATAAGAGCAGTAATGAGAGTTTGAGTCGTTTCCACAGTGAGAAATGGACGGATGTTGGAGCTATTCTTGAGGTGCAGGTGACCTCTGGATACTTACTATGAGGAATACTATTGGCTTATTTGGCGACACTTGTCCTCAGTCTCTTCAATGGTGAAAGAAAGAAAAATTAAAATTTGGGACTCTCTGACACTTACAGACACATACAACATGGAAATGTGCTGACTTAGGGTGCCCACCATTAAGATAGAAGGGTTTTTCAATTTTGCAAGAGATTAATTCCATAAAGGAAAGTTTATTTCCTCTGGCGAGGATATTGCGATGACACATAATTTCACATTTGACATCTGGACCTTGGAGCAGAGTTGCATTGATTTAAGTGTTGTACAGAGATCACAAGTTTCTTGTAGAGAAGTGGAATGAATAAACAATTATTTACGAGGTTATAGAGTCTCGTCTGAGACAAACCTGGCCGCTTTCATTTCCTTACACACGCCACTTAGACTTTAGTGCTCCTTATCACGAACAGAAAATCAGGTGTAACTGTGACTGATTTGTTGTTCTCCCACAGCTAGTTTGTAGATATGTATGTAGAATTGATTAAAGGATGGGAGGTGGAGGTTGAGAGATGACTGTGCCTAATGTTGATGGAATGGTAGTAGAAATTTGTCCACAACAGTTCTTTTCAGTGCTGAGACACATAGGTAGTAAAATCAGATGTCCATAGGCATCATCAGTCAAATAAGTGTCCATTGAGTACTTAAGTAATTGGTTCTCCATCACCAAATAGCCGCACATGAGCTAGATATTTAGCTAAGATGGTGTAAATGGATGGCGCCAGCAAAAATAAGTTATCTTCAATAATGAATTAGGCCTGATTCACATATGTGTTGTAGATTCTGTCAAAAATGATGGAATACAGTCAGTGGTTGTGCGTAGGATGCGGTTGGTATCCATTGTAAAATGGATCTGGCCCTGTCATCTTTCTATGACAGAGCAGAAAACAAGAAATAACAGTGCAGATGTGAACCAGACCTTATACTTAAAGGGGTTTTCTCACTATGCAGTTTCACAGTCGTAGCCAGCTTTTTTTTTCACTCTGTTCTTTTCAGACTGTGGCTAGTTCTATAGCAGTGATTAACATATTTAGACTCTCTCCTGTGAAGAGTAAATACAATGTCCTAGCAGTAAAACAACATCTAATTTTGTTAGAAATAGTTTTCTCTGGATGCTCAGTCCGTCCATGGCATGACATCACTTCCTGCTCTCTGTTCAAATCAGATAACAAAGTATGGTCTGGTATGCAGGTTACCATAGAAACTTGTCTTCACTCACTAGCATATTAAAACCTTCTTATCTCTTAAGTCAAGTAAAATCTACTGACAAAAATATCTAGAAAAAAACTTCATATAATCATCCCTTCATATTGAAAGCTAATCTTTGTAGTGAGAAAACCCCTTTAATGCTCAAATTAAAGGGGTTTTGCCAAGAGGTTAGTTCCTTACCTGTTATCTGATCAGGAGACCAAATTAACTCGGCATGCTGAGTCACGGGAGAGATAGAGGGGGTCTGAGCAGAGACAAGCAGTGCCAGGGAGCGTCTACAATGTTTACACAAATAATTACATTAGAACCAGTGGATTCTCTATACAAAAGACAAGATATTTCTCCACAGTCCCTTGCAAGCTCCTTCATGTTCCCTGCCATCAGATAAGAAGTGCAGACAGGGCAAGCCAGATCAGCTCCTGGTCGTGTCTAATGTAAACTGTCAGGTAACTAAGGGCATGGAAAGAAAGCTGTAGCTCTCAGAGGCTTCACTTTTTGTAATCACATATATTAAGAAAAGTGATTAAATACCCATTTTGGAGGATCCCGCGTCAACAGTACATCGTGGCAAAACCCCTTTAAGAGAATGCTTCCTCTTAGAGTATGTTCACACGGTGTAATTGCGGCGATTACAGTGTGCACCGCAGTACGCCGTGTGTTGTGGGAGTCACGCTGATCAGCGCGTACTCATAAAACCCGGGGGGGCCGGCAGCCGGCGGGCCCCATGGACACTTGCCATGTGTGGTATCTCCCCCCGCGTACAATACTATCATATTGTACGCACGGGGGGGAGGGGGGGGCGGAACGACGTGTAATCCATAGCTCTCTATGAGAGCTACGGATTACCATAAGGGCGTTGCGCATTTTGCCATGTATAATGCGCAATACGCCAAAATAAGCCGTGTGAACATACCCTTAGAGTCAAACTTCTGGCAAGAGACATGGTCCCATTGGATGTGCCCATTAATGTAGACTGCAAAAATTCTGTTTATTAGACTGTATAATGAGATTGAGATGCAAATAATTACATATAAATAGATTGCAGGTCTGTGCAACTTCTTTTGTTACGTTTAAGTAGCTGTTCGCTATTGCCCATGATCTGCCATGGAAGACTCGGGGTTAATTCCCTCCAGTCTTTTCCAGACTGCAGGGAAAGGAAGGCAAAGTGTCTCTTATCAAGTCTGAATGAAGCTTGGGCTGGAAATTTTCCTTGGAGTCCCTATTGTCAGTTTGATAAATTCAGTCTGTTTTGTTTTGCCTCTTATGAATAGGATGACTTCCTTCCAAAGGAAATGAAGCTGTTTGATATAGAGGGAGCTGTGTTTCTTTGAAATTCACAGGCAATTGTTCTTGTTTAAAATGTTAAACAAAAAAAAAAGTCAAATAAAGTCGTCAGAGGCATTTTGACTGAATTCCAAATTGAGCATCTTAATCTCCCCTCTGTGCAGCAGTTCATTCAAAACAAGGTCAGTGGGAAAATGAGAATTTTAGTTGTTGAAGAACCAGATGATATCCAAAAGATTGGGAATTCCAGCGCCAGATAATTGTAATCTCGAAGTTCATCTTTAAGATATCATCTGTCACTTGTTGTTCTACAAGCAGTCTGGGCGCTCTCATTAGATAATGACATTTTTCTGCAGTAGGTGAGCTGTTCCATTCATGCTGTACTATTTGGATTGAAGACGAGTCCTCCGACGTGTCCTAAGTTCCTGTACAGTTCTGTTTACCAGGCCTCTAGTACATCTGGATCACTCCCAGGTCACTGTGACCAGAATATGTTTGGTCTATGCAGTGGTTTTGCATAGTTCTATGTACTTATTTTAAATACTGATAAATTAGAGCCCGTTGTGACTTTGCCTCAAGATTAATGTACATGGATAAAAATAGAGACTGATTTTTTTTTTAGTTTCTTTATGACATGCATATGTCCATATTGAAAAATAGATTTTACAGACATACAGAATGAATCAACATAATAAATAGTCTTTGTAAACATATACCATTACTTGTCCTTAGTTGTATCCTGTATTATACTCCAGAGCTGCACTCACTATTCTGCTGATGGCCTCAACGTGTACTGATCCTGAGTTACAACCCGTATTACACTCCAGTACCTGTTCTGCTGGTGAAGTCAATGCGGGCGTACAGTAGATTACTAGATTCTGTACTGATCCTGAGTTACATCCTGTACTTTACTCCAGAGCTGCACTCACTATTCTACTGATGGCATCAACGTGTGCTGATCCTGAGTTACAACCCGTATTACACTACAGTACCTGTTCTGCTAGTGAAGTCAATGCAGGCGTACAGTAGATTACTAGATTCTGTACTTATCCCTAGTTACATTCTGTATTATACTCCAGAGCTGCACTCACTATTCTGCTGATGGCCTCAACGTGTACTGATCCTGAGTTACAACCCGTACTATACTCCAGTGCTACAGTACCTGTTCTGCTGGTGAAGTCAATGTGGGCGTACAGTAGATTACTAGATTCTGTACTGATCCTGAGTTACATCCTGTATTATACTCCAGAGCTGCACTCACTATTCTACTGATGGCCTCAACGTGTACTGATCCTGAGTTACAACCCTTACTATACTCCAGTGCTACAGTACCTGTTCATTGATCCTGAGTTACATCCACTCCAGAGCTGCACTCACTATTCTGCTGTTGGCCTTTAAAGTGTACTGATCATGAGTTACAACCCGTATTATACTCCAGTGCTACAGTACCTGTTCTGCTGGTGAAGTCAATGCAGGCGTACAGTAGATTACTAGATTCTGTACTGATCCTGAGTTACATCCACTCCAGAGCTGCACTCACTGCTGGTGGAGTCACTGTTTACATACATTACTCATCCTATGTAATATACTCCAGAGCTGCTGATAGTGGAGTCAATGCAGGTATGCAGGAGATTACTAGGTCCTGATCTTGGGTTACATCCTGTGTTATACTCCAGAGCTGCACTCACTCTTCTGCTGGTCGAGTCCCTATTTCCCTCTTCTGTAAAATAGTTGAATCATTGTATTACATTTGTTGCCAATGGGAATAATTACTACTTTCTCATTTCTCTATTGTCTTCAGGGACATCTGCACATTGCACAGGTTCCACAGGGAGAGCAGGTTCAGATCACCCAGGACAGCGAGGTAAGTCACTGCTTTCACGCTGAAAAAAAAAATGAATTATTTTCCACAATATCTAAAAAGTGTGGTGGCCATTTTACCATTTTGGCCCGGTCTGTCAACTATGGTTTTGTCTTGTGATATGCACTACATACCAAGAACAGCACCGTAACCATCAGAACTTATTTGTGTTTCTGATATTGGTTAAAAAATTGATGACATTACAGGAAAATGAAATATTTGAGTTCCTGTGGTTTCTAAAGACCTGTTTCATATCTCGCAGTTTGCAAGTTTTTTCAGTTATAAGTTTCCAACGAGCTGTAGACTCACAGGTCTATTTCAGAGATTATTTGGATTTCTATGCATGAATTTGCAGTCTCAGGACAATGGAGTAGAAGGTGTTATATAGCAAGGTGGTTTTTCTATATTGCTTTGTTGGCAGCCAATGTCTAACTCACTTTACAGCTGTTTAGACTGTTGATGTGCATTTAAAAAGGCTGCAAAAATGGCCAAAAACTGGTCTTTCTTCATAATAATGGCAGATTTATCACTAATGTCTAATACTTAGACAGTGTAAACTTAGACTAGACAGTCTTACAATGCGCTGCATTTATCATAGTGTTAAATCAGGCACACGTTTTTACTGTCTAGCTTAAGTTTACACCTTCTATTAGCTGGCTTGCTTTATGCCACTAATCGTGGCAAAATTTTGGTACATGCCATCGGAAGCTAAGCCATGCCTCTTCCCATGAAGCAACGCCCTCCTGCCGAGGCCTCAATGTTTTGTCGGACTAGGAGTAGAAGTATCTAGAAACTGCCTAGAACACATAATTAGTGTAGACCTAAACTCTTTACCGCATCAGCTCACTCGTTCCGTTTTATCTGTGCACGGTAACTGCGGAATTAGTGGGAAAACAGCTTCTCCATAGGTTGAATAATACAGCACCAGAATCCAGTAAATTAAAATCCAGTTCTTTATTGATAAAAAATATAGTTGCAAAGGATAAGAAACGCAGAGATGCCTTTCGAGAAACAAACCCTTATGTGTTGTGTGCATGGCATCCCACACTAAGCCACAACCTTTTCCACAAAGACATTTCCTCCTGCCGACACCATGCCATTTTGTCACACGAGGCACAGATTACCTATAAACCATCTACAGTAAAACACATAATAAAGGTGGTGCAAATATTTTGGTACAGATTGCATGAGAATTTTGGTGCAATTATCAGAATAATTGTGCTGCATTGAGTCAATGTTCATAGCAGTCTCTTTAAGTATAATGAGATTTCGTTACACAAAAAAAGTTATTGAGAGGATATTCCTATTAGTGTGGAAATCTCACAGAATACCTTTATGCACAAAAAAGTTACAGAGGGTTGCAAAAGTATTCATACCCCTTGAACGTTTCCTCACGTTTAAACGTGCAAACGCTGCAATGACAGCTGCAAGTCTGTTGGAGGATGTCTCTACCAGCTTTCCTTGTTTCAACTCCATGAAGATATAGTTCTGCCCTCTTTTTTCCCCTTTCCCTTTCAACCTCTAGAGAGGACGTTGCATTGTTTGGATGTTGTCAGGGCCGTCCGGTTCTACCTCAGGGCCACTGAATATCTCAGGCACTTCGACTCACGTAGAGGCCTGGTGACCTTTAAGGCTACCATTGCCAGTTGGATCCGGTCTATAACTTCAGAAGCCTACCGGTCTAGGAGTGAACCTCTCCCATTTCAGGTCATCCGCGCATTCCACTTGAGCAGTCAGTGCCTTCTGGGCTGTGCGGCATCATGCTTTTGCTTCACAGGTCTGCAAGGCTGCGACCTGGGCCTCAGTTCATACTTCTGCGAAATTCTACTAAATCCATACTTTGGCCTCAGCTGAAAGAAGCCTCGGCCGACGCAAGCCTCGGCCCACACAAACCACGGCTGTAAGTTTTCTAATTTTTACCACGCTCTTTGACTGTTTTTGTAAATTCCAAGAGGCTGCGTCCAGCAATGATATTGACGAGAAATTTGGATTTTTGTACTTACCAAAATTCCCTTTTCCCGTCTGATTGGGGGATACAGATCCCTCCCTCTTTTTGTCTTAGTCCTTTGTTTGATTCTCATTGTTGTTCGCTCCCTGGAATTGGGCTGGTTTCTACTTTCTGCTACGGATTTTGTACCAACTGAGTAGCCCTGTGTCAGTAGGAGGGATATAGACCATCCAGCCAGAGCCAACGTATTTGGTTTCTGCCTAGTGTCAGCCTCCTAGGGTGAGGGCCTATACCCAATGTACTGTGTCTCCTAATAAATTAGACGAGAATAGGATTTTACGTTAAGTACAAAAATCCGAATTTTGCAGCCTGTAACAGGTTTTTCTCTAGGATTGCCCTGTATTTAGCGCCATCTATCTTCCCATCAAGTCTGAGCAGCATCCCAGTCCCTGCTGAAACAAAGCATCCCACCAGCATGATGATCGCACCACTATGCTTCACTGTGGGCATGGCGTGTTCAGGGTGATGTGCAGTGTTGGCTTTCCTCCACACAAAGCGTTTGGCATTTAGGAGAAAAAGGTCAAATTTGGTTTAATCTGACCAGAGCCACATGCTTGCTCTATCTCCTACATAGATTTTGCAATCTGCAAACACGACTTCTTATGGCTTGCCTTCATAATTTCGCTCTCTTCTTACCACTTTTCCATATAGACCAGATTTTTGAAGTACACGACTAATAGTTGTCCTGTGGACAGATTCTCCCACCTCAGCTGTGGATCTATTCGGTTCCTCCACAGTGACTCTGGGCCTTTTGGCTGCTTCTCTAATTAGTGCTCTCCTTGTCTGGACTGTCAGTTTAGGTAGACAGCCATGTCTTGGTAGTTTAACAGATGATGGATTCCATTTACAGATGATGGATTGAATAGTGCTTCAAGCGATGTTCAGAGCTCAGGCTATTATTTTTTTTTTTATTAAACCTTAGTCTGCAATACACTTTGGCACAACTTTATCCCTGAACTGTCTGGTGTGTTCCTTGATTTCATGATGCTGTTTGTTCACTAATGTTCTCTAACAAACCTCTTTACAAAGCAGCTGTAGTTAGACTAAGAATAAATTACATACAGATGTACTCTATTTACTAATTAGGTTGCTTCTAAAGGTAATTGGTCACACTAGATTATTTCTATGGGAGTTCCCAGTATAGCTGAGTGTGTGTGCTCAGCTGTATTCTGGAGTTCCCATAGATGTGAATGGGGAGCCACAAGCACCGCTCTCCTCATTCTCATGCACGTTGGAGAGCGGACCAGTGCAGTACACTTTGCTTCATGGGAACACCCCTTTAAGTCATACATGCCAACTCTCCCGTTTTTGGCGGGGGGGGCCCCCGCTATTTGGGTCCCCTCCCGCCCTCCCGGGGGAGTTGGCATTCCTCCCGCCGCCTGCAAGGCGGCGGGGTCCTTTAAATTACCGCGGCGCAAGAGTAGCGCTGGTGCGCTACTCTTGCGCCGCGGACCCGCTCCTACAGGGGGGTTTGCAGCGGCCGCAGCGGCCGCTCACCCGCCCGGGGTCTCACTGTGCGGGAGAGGCAGGAGGGATCGCTCCCTCCTCCCCCTCCTCTCCCTGTATGTAGGGCCCGCCGGTGGGTGCGCCGTACATACAGGACAGCGTCACAGGGGAAGTGACGCGCGCTGCAGGGGAGTGACGTTTCGGCTGCTCTCACTTCCCCCTGCGCCGCTGAGGAGATCGGGCAGGAGCGCCCTGCGGGTGCAGGAGCCTGGTAAGGTAAGTGGATTATTATTATTTAATTTTTATAAGCTTTAGGGGCTCTACCTGGGTAACAGAGAGGGCAACTACCTGGGAACAGAGGGGGCACTACCTTGCAACAATGGGGGCCCTCACCTGGGAACAATGGGCAACTACCTGGCAACAATGGGGGCATCACCTGGCAACAATGGGGCACTACCTGGCAACAATGGGGGCATCACCTGGCAACAATGGGGCATCACCTGGCAACAATGGGGCAACTACCTGGCAACAATGGGGGCATCACCTGGCAACAAAGGGGCATCACCTGGCAACAAAGGGGGCAATCACCTGGCAACAAAGAGGGCACTGCCTGGCAACAGAGGGGCACTACCTGGGAAACAAAGGGGGCAAATACCTGGCTAACAGATGGGGGCACTAACATGCTAACAGATGGGGGCACTACCTGGGAACAGAGGGGGCACTACCTGGCAACAGAGGGGCACTACCTGGCAACAGAGGGACATCTACCTGGCAACAGAGGGGACATCTACCTGGCTAACAGATGGGGGGAAACAACCTGGCTAACAGATGGGGATCTACCTGGCTAACAGATGGGGGAACTACCTGGCTAACAGATGGGGAACTACCGGCTAACAGATGGGGCACTACCTGGGTAACAGATGGGTGGCACTACCTGGCTAACAGATGGGGGCACTACCTGGCTAACAGATGGGCACTACCTGGCTAACAGATGGGGCAACTACCCCGGCTAACAGATGGGGCACTTTCCTGGCTAAACAGATGGGGGCACTACCTGGCCCAACAGATGGGGGCACTAAACCCGGCTAAACAGATGGGGGCACTACCTGCTAACAAAATGGGCATCTACCTGGCAAACAATGGGGCATTACCTGGCAAACAATGGGGGCAAAAACCATGGGAAACAAAGGGGGCACTACCTGGCAACAATGGGGCACTACCGGGAAACAATGGGGGCACTACCCGGCAACAATGGGGCCACAAACCCGCAAACAATGGGGCACTACCTGCAAACAAAAGGGGGCACCTACCTGGCAAACAATGGGGGCACCTACCTGGCTAACAATGGGGGCACCTACCTGGCTAACAATGGGGGCACCTACCTGGCTAACAATGGCGGCACCTACCTGGCAACAAAGGGGCATCTACCTGGCTACAAATTTGGCTCTACTCTGGCTACAAAGGGGGCATCTACTTGGCTACAAGGGGGCATCTACCGCCTGTAAGGCACTACCTGGTTATGGGGGGCTACTACCTGGCTATAAGGGCATCTACCTGGCTTTCTTCCAAAGCGGTTATGCAGTTAGGTGGAGTGGGTGTGGCTTTTTTGAAGGGGGCGTGGCATACCGGAAAGATGGGCGTGTCCATGCAATTTTTTGCCGCGGCGCGCTCCGCGCGCCGCCCACTAGAATCTCCTGCTTTTTCATTTTCAAAAGTTGGCAACTATGCTTTAAGTTTGTGGCTGTAACATTTAAAAATGAGGAAAAGTTCAAGGGTTATCAATACTTTTACAACCCACTGTGTAAAAAACAGCAAAAAACTTGTATGGACAGAGCTGAATAAGCTATATTAAAGCATTAGTATGACAGATAACATGGAAAGTGCTGTTCTAATACCCTTATTTGATGTTTGCAGAGTAATTTCACATTACATTTAACATTTTATGCAGATGGATGAGCTGCTACCTGTTAAGAATTGCCTCTCGCTGGCCGAGACGTGCACAACTGATGACCTCTTTGCTGTGTTTTACTCTGATTTTCTGAAAAACAATAATTTACAAGTACTTATAAAGAGTCATGTGATTTGCTGAAAGGATGATAAATCGTACAGCGGCTCTTAAAAATTCTTTCCATGTTCTTGCAATAATCAGCCATGCTCCAAGATAAGTTCCCAAAAAAAAAAAAAGGTAAAGATGGAGGATTTACAAGCTCTGTAAGTGCTGGGCACCAGCTGTGGTAAAACCTCCTGAAACACAGGCAGACATGAGTCTTGCTTTATTAGTAATAAATGGCAGCGTCTTGGAGAATGTTACTGGTTAATAGACTTCCTAAAGTAAACGGACATGCGCTTCTCTCTTATTACATGTTTGTAGTGTAGAAACTGCTGCTCATTAATTCCATGCCTAACATCCGTGTGTGTTTTACAGGGGAACCTGCAGATCCATCAAGTCCACGTGGGTCAGGATGGACAGGTAACATTTCTGGTTAATGCCACTTTCACTTTTCAGATACACATATACTTTCTCATGTCAAAAAAACATGAAACCACATCAATTTTATATATGTCACAAATTTGTTTATGATGGGGACAATTGTATATACAGGTGGTCCCCTGTTTACCAACGGGACAGGGACTTTAGGTTTGTTCTTAAGTTGAATTTATATGCAAGTTGGAACAGGTACATTTATTAAATGTAACTCCAGCCCCCAAATTTTTAGTTTTATGTAGTGCATGGACGGGTTTTTATATTGGTTTTGCTGTCTGTGCCCCTGTTTGGAAGATTATAAATTACTTTCTGTCTCTCATGTGCGGCTGTGGCATGCTGGCACCTGTAGTTTTATAGCTACTAGCTTCTATGGAACTGCAAGTGCCAGCATTCCACAGCAGCCCATGTTAAATACATGTACTAATTAGCACCCATACAAAATGTACTTGTGCAGTGTGGCATACTGGCACTTGTAGTTCCACAACTATAAATGTCAGCATGTCACACATACTAATTGTATTGGTGCTAATGAAGTGCAGTGCTGCAATTTACATTGGAGGCAGCCAAAGGGAGTGGGGGGGACTAGGGGCAGTAAGAACAGACCTGCTGGGGCCGACAGTGCAACACAAGAGCAGCATGAGGGAGAGCTGTTATGCCAGCCTGAAGTAGGCGGGAGGAAGGTAAAACAGAGCTTCGTGTGCTGTGCTGTCCGAAAGACACAGTGGGTTGGGGAAGACTTGCAACTTTTTAAATGTTATTTTGGGACGTCACTTAGTGTGTTATGTAAGCACTCTGAGTCATGCCCCTTAAGTCTCCGTTTGTAACTAGGAGATAGATGTAAGTTGGAACGTTGTAAATTGGGGACTGCCTGTAGTTTGAACATAAGTAGTTCTCTTTCAGATGTGGAATTTTAGATTTTTTTCTTTACATCTGTGACCTCAGTGGTGAATGAGGAGGGGCGCACACCAGGCCAAGTTTACATTCCCTCATTATCTTCAAAGATAAAATATTTTAAGCTAAGGAATACAAATTGATTTGATATAAGAAAAGTAAAAACTTTGGCTTTAAAGCCATTACACATGCCTGATTGCTCACCACAGCACAGATTATTTCAGGACAGAAGTGTGGGAGGTCATAGACTGAGAATTACATGGTGGAAGGAGCAGAGTCCCTAGCAGTGCTGAGTATTATGGGGAGAGTGTAGAGATCTTGTCTTAGGCAGTGACCTGTCTCTTAGTAAGGACAGAACTTAATAAGACAGGAGAAGGGTAATAAATACAACCTTTAGTCGTAAATGTTTATATTTAAGTCCGACTGTAGTAGATTTCCTCTTTTTTTAACCCCTTATTGACCACAGTAAATCATTTATCGATTTATCGAAGGAGGAACTCTGCTATCTTATAACAGCAAGAACCTTGCTCTAATAGCTGGGATTAGAGAAACCTCAGCTCCAAACTGTTTAAACCCCTAGATGCTGCTGTAAATAGTGACTATTCCAACTAAGCAGTTTAAGAGGAAGGGTGTTCCATCTGTCATCTCACTGGAATCCACTGCGTTATGTATGTAAATAGTCGATAATATAATGTGCAACATAAGTAATGGTTAATTCTCTAGTAAAAGTTAAGACTTTTTTTTTAAAAATATTTCCATCTATGGAAAAAAAATTGTAAAAAGAACCCTATATATAATCAGTATTGCTGCAACTGTAACAATCCAAGTTATAAAAACTATTACATAAGTAATCTTGTATGGTGGACAGCGTAAAAAATGTAAGAAAAATGGCAAAAAATTTTTTGCTCATTTTCTTCCCAAAAAATAACACAAAGTAATAAAAAAAATCTTAAAAATTTGAGAATGGTACTACTAAAAACTGCAAGTCATCCCGCAAAAAACAAGCTCCTGCACAGCTCCGTCAACAGAAAATAAGTGTTATAGGTTTAGAAATACGGATACACCCTTAAACAATATTTGTATTTAAATAATGTCTTTGTTGTGCAAAAGTAAAGCAAATGAAAATAAAGTATATAATTTTGGTATTTGCCATAATTCCACTGACCCATCGAATAAAGTTATCACAATATTTTTACTGTATATGAACGGTATGAATTTAAAACAATGACAGAGCTGCTGATTTTTCCCCCATTTCTCCAATAAAGCTTTCATAAAAGCATCAGTAAGTTATACATACCCCAAAATGATGCGATTAATAAAGAAGTCATCTTGAAAAACAAACAATTATATAGCTATGTTGACGGAAAAACCAAAAGTTACAAGTCCTGTAAAATGACAACCAACTTGCTTGGTTCTTAAGGGGTTAAAGAGGTGTTCCGACAGTAGAAAATGCTCGTAAGTCTGTCGGGGCATGATGGAAAATAAAAGCGAAGACTCATACTTACCTCCTGGATGCTATCATTTCATTGCTGCAGCCGTACCGTCGATCCCGGCTGTACCTTTGAACCTTTGGAAGCCCCTGCACTTGGTGATCAGTATAGGCAAATGGAAAATACAGCCTTGGAGATCTAACCAATGATTTCAGCTCTATATTAGTGTAAAATGTGTCATGTAAAAGTCTTGGTCTGAATGTTGGAACAGATTAATTAACAGTTGCAGAGAGTAAAAACAGTGAGTTGAAAGTTGCCCGAGGGTAGATGCTCAGCACCTGTATCCGTTTTATACTGCAAGTGGGCCTCTCTATTCCCGTTATGTGTTTGGTGGCTGGGAAGCAGCTATTTTCGTAACATTGATTCTCTTGGCATTGGATAATCGTGTATTTGCCAAGTTAAAAATCTGAGCCGTCCACTGATGCTAACACTTGTAGATAACTGACGCTTGTACTTACAACTATTTTTTGTGACAAAATGTTCCTGATACTTATAGACCCTTTTTTGAATAGATTCAACCAAGAAACTGTACCATATTCAGAAAGTGGAGTTAAAATCTCCTACTACATCCTGTTGTAGTAGCTTATTTCTATCTTGTCATTAGATTGGGTTGCAGGCAATAAAACACTGTGGGGATGACTTAGTAAATGGCAATGTGGTCTGAAGGCACGTCATTCCGTTACCGCCGGTCTTACTTGTGGCTGACTGCAGACACCGCAAGGCTCCAAAGGGGAGAGCTCCAGAGTCTTCAAACAAAAGACATTTTTTTTTGATTTTAATCCTACATAGTAAACCACATTGTCTATATGTATTATAGTATAGGTGCCTTAGTCTGACATGTAGTGAACAATGAGCTAAACATGCTGGGCTCGAGACTAATATTTTTTACTTGGGATGACATATTGGTATCACTAATATATTGACCTCACAGACACTGAAAAGTATTAGACCTGTACAATTTTTCAGTCTGTGGATGTAAATGATTAAGTTTCCATTCACTGTCAGCAAAAAGAAAACGTGAAAATGGTGAGGAATTGAAACACAAAGTATATTGGCAAGTTGCAGTGATTAACGGATGTTCCCATCTTACACATTAATGGCATATAGGTGCAGCTTCCACCTCTAGGAGGAGCATTTACAGTATCTCAGGAATGGGTTCTTAAAAGTCGAACTTGAGCACTACTCTCCATTCTGTTCTATAGGAGTTCTGAGTATAGCTGAACACGCTGCAGACCTGTACTTGTGCACTAATCTCCATTATTTTCTATGGGAGTTCCAAGTGCGACCTATGCTCTGTACTAAACAGAGACTTTTGGGGGCCCATTTCCAAGATATGTACAGATCCCAGAGTTGGGACCTGCACTTATCACACATTGATGGCATATAGTGTCAATATGTCACCAGCGTGTGAGATACGAATATCTCCTACATCTTAAAGGGGTTGTCTCGCTACATCAATTCATCTTACCTCAGTTCTGTTTTCTCAGTTTAATTTTTGAATTTAGGGGCGTGTTTACCGGCTTTACTGGCTTCTACTGGCCTGCAGTAACAAGCTGCTGAGGACACCAGGTCTGTAGCTATAGCGACCAGCGCCTGCAGCCAATGAGGCGAGACCGAACAGGTCTGTAGCCATAGCGACCTGAGGTGCTGATGCAGCCCATACAAGAGGGGATATTTAGGAATAGGTCAGACACTGTTAATGGACACATTGCAAAGTACATATAGTGCGAAGTGCATAAATTGCATATTGCAAAGTTTCAACATAAGAAGCAATCTTTGTAGTGAGACAACCCCTTTAAAGATCAAGGAAGCTTTGTGATACTATGGCCCACACTATTAACTAACCTGTTTGGTGTAAATTTTTAAATGTAGTGGATTCTTGAAGATGTAAGTGACCATTTTGTAGGTTTTGTCACCAAAGAAAAGGGGATGTGTATTTCTAATACCAAAATGAGCATACAGAATCCAACCTTTAATACATCTTCAAAATTTAAAAAAAACGGAAAAAGCCTCCGGCTCTAGGCTGACGCGTTTTGATCTGCAACCACTCTTCGTTGTAGCAGCTTTGTGATAGTCTCGCTCACACATCCGGCTAAAGAGGTTTGGTGTAAATTTTTATATTTATTAAATTCTTGAAGATGGAAACAACCATTATGTGGGTTTTACTGATTTCCAGTCTGGCAATTATAGTAATAATTTGCCACAAGAAACCATGGTGAATCTGTGCCCACAAAACATTTGCCTGGTGTTAGTGGATCTCAGGTCTTATCACTTGGTTCTAGCCGTAAATTTTTAGGGCGGTGCCAGTTTTCTGAGCAGATTCTGGACATAGTTACCATAAAGAACATAACGGGAAAGGGTCGGACAATATCCCTTTAACAGAGTCTGTGTCAGATTTAAAAATAGCACCCGGTGCTGTGAGACTTCTGAGCTGCCTTTATGTGCCGGAGCTTTGATGTCAAACTAAAACCACAAGACCCGCTGTTGTTTTAAGTTTGGCAGCTCTACTTGATTCAGCACTCAATAGCTTTTCCAGCAAATAAGGAAAAAAAAGTCTATAGGAATAAAACTTTTTTTTCTTTTGCTTTGTGATCATTTTTATGATGCAGCAATTAGAAACCTTTTGGAAAGTTGGATTTTTTTTTTTAGTAATTTTGAAATTTTTGAGTCACAGAAAAAATTATATGAAATGTTGATATCTGCAATATCCTAATAATGTTGTTATCAGCATTACTCTCATTACAATAAAGCCTGTGACATAGCAGCGGTCGGGAAATCCTGAGTCTCCAGCACATCTTGACCAGTATGGATACAGTAATTCTGTTACTATGTGCCACCCGTCAGTGCTGAAATAGAATGGCTTAATTCATTTTTCACTGCCTATTGGTTACGTGCCAGGCATGGGAATGCTTTCACCTAGGGAATCTTTATGACTAGCTTAAAGGCAGGGGTGTAAGTAGAACTCATATGGATCCGGTTTTGGCGGATTTTCAGATGGTTATCGGATTTGAAAACCGACAGTCAACCTTCCACACAAACTTTAATAGAAAATCCGTTCAGTAGTCCACACTGAATGGATTTTCTTCCGGATGGTTTTTTACACTGCTGGCGTTCCGAAAAACTTGGAATATATTCAGTCTTCTGCCTGGTTTTCGGGCGGAAGATGTGCGTTTCAATGGTTGAGGGGGATGGACGAGTGCGCGGTATGGAAAATAGCGCCACATATCATACCCACTGAGTAGTGCTAGATAGCAGGAAGCCACAAACTTGCTATTTCTTAGTCAAAAGAACAACATTCTTGCACCCGAGGAGCGGGCCCCCTGTTCTCTGGGCCCTGTATCAGTGGCTACAGCTGTATATTGGGTGCTAATTCAGCATTACTCCGTGCTTTCTGTTGATGCCCAGGTGAGCTGGAACCATTTGTTGCCACTGCGGCTATAGTAAGGGTATGTTCACACGGCGTTTTGGGTCCGAGTGAACATAAGCTTTTAGATGCCTGTTTGAGTCCCTCTAGACCAGGGTTGTGAAACTGCGGCCCTCCAGCTGTTGGGAAACTACAACTCCCATCATGCATTTGTATAATGTATAACAGTGGGCATGACGGGAGTTGTAGTTTCTCAACAGCTGGAGGGCCGCAGTTTGACACCCCTGGTCTAGACGGACCCAAATACGCAGCTAACAATGAGCAGTGTGATATTACACTGCTCGCAATGTAAAACACGTATTGGCGTTCAGACGAGTGATCAACGATGCGTGTTACATTGCATCTTTCGGATCCATTTCAAGAATTGACGCAGCAGGAGCCCTGTTTTAAACAATGGGGTGCGATTCTTCTGCATCCAACACGCATCCAAAAACACAGCTACGTTTTGGATACATGTTGGATCCAATCGACACTACATTTTTGGATGCGATTTTCGGATCCAACACGCCGTGTGAACAAGCCCTTACGCTCATGTTTGAAGGGAGGCTCCAGTATACAAATTGTATAGATAATGAACTTGAGTTGCGACAGAGTGGAAGCCATACTTTTAGCAGTGTCTACCAGGTAAGACAGGTGAGGAAACACTCCTATTTCAGTTTTGGCTGGAGTATTAGATGACCACCTCTGAGAGTTTATGGTCTGATAAACTAAGTTGATGCGAACATGTTTGCAGACCTTTTTTTCTATGTAAAAATAACAGAATTGTCCCGTGTAAAGTAAGACGGCAGCTATTTGCACCATCCTTCCTTTGAAAGGAAACGGAATCCCTGCTATAGTTTGACGTCCTTGCTGTGATTTCTATCTGGCTGTGTCCAATATAGCTTTTTCTGACCAGGAGAGGGCGCTGGAATGTAGTGCAGCTGCAGCATGGTTTATTTTTATACTGCACAATGATATTCCCATCTCCTAGCAGTAAGACACATTCCTGACCTGTCTCAATCATTGTTTGCTGATCATAGGATTATTTAACATATCTTCAACTTTTGCTACTATAAATTTTAGCAACAGAAACACAACGCAAAGTAAACTTAGCATTCCTGGCGCAGCTGTGACCTAATGATTCTACGTGATAATCTCCAACATTGCACATCCTGTTGTCTACCCCTGTTAGAAGTGGGAAATCCATGTAGAATGAAATTTCAGGTGTCATCAGTACATACACTACTCACAAAAAGTTAAGGATATTTGATTTTGGTTGAAATTTCAGGATGAACGTAACATTTCTTGAACATTTTTTAAAATGAACTAAATGAGACCATCTCATTAGAATGCACATGTCCAAGTATTCATTCCTTTAGTGTTTTTTGCACAACTTGCTGATCTCTAACAAGAAGCTTAAAGGCAAAATTCCTAACAGGTGTTTGATCCCTGAATTTCCCAGTGAATGTAGGGGATGCGTTTAAATTGGGATTTACACTTAATCAACAGTACCTTGCCATTGCAAGGCTTAAAGGGAACCTGTCACATAGTTTATGCCCCCCTTGCTGAAGACAGCACAAGCTAGTGTCAGACCTGCTGTTTCCAGCGCTATGTCCCTTATTCTGTAAGATGCTGTAGTTTTTGTGTATTTAATATTCAAATCTTATTCATGAGCAGGTGTTAGCCCCACCCACCAAAGGCTAGCCCTGCCCACTGGCAGTTATTCTCATGTTTCTACCTATCCAAAGTAATAGGTTAATCAGTTGAGGTGGGCGGGGCTAGCCGCAGGTTGGCGGAGTATGAAAAATCTGACTCATTTCATGACTCTTTTCAGGCTGAAAACTGCAGATTTGAGCATTAAAACTGCAGCATCTTACAGAATAAGGGACACAGAGCTGGGAACAGCAGGTCTGACACTGGCTTGTGCTGCCCTCAGAAAGGGGGACATAAATTATGTGACAGGTTCTCTTTAAAGCAGGATGCTCTCAGGCGGAAGTGGCCACTGATGACCTCTTCATTGTAAACTATGCCCTGCGGAACTGGATGATGAAAGCCACACAACTCCAGGCACATTTAAGGGAGGTGAGAAGCAACCAAGTGTCACATTAGACGATTGTTACAGTTGACATCAACGTGATATGTTTGCTGGACAACTGTCAAGGGTAACGGACCAGTAAATGACCTGGCTGATTCATAGCACTCTCCTTGACATCTCCAGCATCATTGGTGCCCATAACTTCTGCTCAGAGTGAATTGACTTTCATCACTGAACAGCACTGAGGACCACTGGTCCCTCATCCAGCCTAGATGCTCCTTGGCCCATGCGAAACAAAGATGCCTGTGCCTGGTGGTGTGGTCAGGTTGTCTAGCTCACAGGCCACACTGATGTAAACAGTTTCTAATGGCTGATGTGACACTTGGTTGCCTCTCATCTCCCTTAAATGGTGAGGTACTGTTGAATTGTAAGGTGTTGTCGTAGTCTCAAGATGTCAAAATGTGAACAGTAGAATGAGGAGGACTGTTTACAGTAAATCCAAATTCAAATATATCTCCCAAATGTATTTTGCGAATCAGGGATCAAACACCTGTTAGGAATTTTGCCATTAAGCTCCTTGTTAGGGTATGTTCACACGGCATAATTGCAGGGCTTGATTACGCCCCGCAATTACGCCGGGACTTCGTATTCGCCGCTAGTAATTCACATGCCACTTATCTCCCCCCGCGGTGATTGTGCGAGCGGGGAGAGGAGGCGTAATCCATAGTTCTCTATGAGAACTGTGGATTACCGTAATGACTGGGACGTATCTCGCCCCGTATTGAGCGCAGTACGCCGCGAGATACATCCCATTCTAAGCCCTGTGAACATAGCCTTAGAGATCAGCAAGCTATACAAAAAGCACTGAAACACTGAACAGGTGGACACGTGCATTCTAGGGAAGAAATGGTCTCATTTAGGTTTTTTTTTTAATTTTAAGAAATTTTATGTTCATCCTGAAATTTCAACTACAACCAAATATCCCTAAGTTTTTGTCAGTAGTGTATGTTGTTTGCTGTAGATGTACCATTCACTGGAAGAGTCTGGTTACCTACATATGTATTGTCGTGAACTAATAACTCATCCAAGTGTGTGCTACACCTGATGATATAATAAATTATTGGAGCAAATATTGGTCCTCCTATTCCCCTAAAGTGTTTCCCCACTCTCAGTAATATTGCTTGGAAATGCCATTACATGGTGATCAGTGGGGATCAGGCTGCTGAGATGCTCAGTATGAAGGGGCTTCTTTAACGTTTTTCTTTCCATAGCCATTTTCGTGACTGCTCTCTGTGCAAGGGACTGCAGTCTTCAATTCCCAGCACAGCAGATTGCCAGGGGTGTCACTGTGCAGGCTTTTTATTTATTCTTGTGATAGGAGTTACAGAGATTAGGGGCCACATGTATGAGAACTGTCTTGGTCTAACACTTTCTTTGTTACCCATAGCAACCAATCAGAGTTTCCCTTACATTTCATATAGAGCTCTGAAAAAATGAAACGGGCGCTCTGGTTGCCATGGGCAACAAAGAAAGTCTTAGACCAAGACAGTTTTCATACACGTCCCCCTAGGTGTTCTCCAATAGTGTTGCTTGAATCTTTCCATGTTTGGTTCAAACTGGTCTGACCGAACTTGTGAAAAAATTCAGGTTTGGGACATCGCAAACTGAAATTTTTTCACTCTGATCCTAATCCTAAATCTAACTCTAATTCTGACCATAACTGTAACCCGGACCCTAAATTGCAGTTTGGGGTACGTTTTGGTTTTTTTCAAACTCAGTTTACATGGGTTAACTTACCCTTTCCCTGATGCTTCCATTCTTGCAGTCCTGTAACTGCAACGTTACTTCTGTCTGTCATCACTTCCAGTCCAATTTCACATAGGTAACCCTATTGAGACAATGCATTGGAAGTGACATCGTATGGAAGTGATGTCAGAGTGATAGCTCCAGAAGTGGCAAAGAACGGGTAAGTTGACCCATTTAAGGCAAAGTAAAAATCTTGGCTTGAGTTTAGGGTTATGGTCTGTTTTTTTATGAATATTGCCAAAAAATCAATTTGGGTGTACCCAATGCGTGCTATGACTAAGGAGAATTTCCAAAATGTATAACAGTATGTGGACTTAATGGCAATTGGCATGCATTGTGATTTTAATGGCCTTAGATAAAAGGCAAGCTTTATTCATCTGCAGCAACTTAGGATGTCAAGTTTTGTTTAGTTGTTTCTAACCCGAATTAAAGTGCTTAGATTTGTTTCGAATTTTGACATCAATCTAAAGCGCAACAATATTCACTAATTCTATGGCATAAAGTAACTATGTCGAATATTATATGATGTTCATACTCCTTATTGAATATGATAACCTAATATATGATAGGTGGGGGATCTTGATGACTGTATTCTGCCCCAAGTGGATGTCTCTACGTAGTAATCCTTCAAGGTTTAGTTTTATCCATTCGTTCCCCTTTAATTCCTAATACCCTGCACTTCCGGGACAGCTGCAAGTAGATATAAAGGGCAGTTCCTCAGATACAGCACATCTGCTTTGGATAATCAACACAGTGAAACAAACAGGATTGTTAGAAAGAAAAAAAAGAGAGAAAATTAAAAAGTAAACATCGTACAGCTGGAATTGCAGCAGTCGATCCTTTGTTTCCAGAAGGGGAAATAGATAATATAGAATCATTTATAATGTGATTGTATTTTTACAAGGCGCAGAAATGGTCTAGAGTTAATTGCTGAGGAAACAGTAAATGATTTTCCCCAAGACAAGATCCATTAGGAGATTTCTCGAGTACTCTGCTTACAAATGGGTGCCATGAGGTTAATGGAATTGGCCGGCGCTGTAATGCAGAACATTGTACTCACTGCAATAATAAACTAAACATACTATGGATGTACATAGTATACATACAGTTGGGTTCAGAGTTATTTGAACGGTGACACAACTCTCAATATTTAACCTTTGTACACCACCACAATAGATAGGTCATCAATATAAAATTGAAGTGTAGACTTCGAATAGTTAACCATTTATGAATTACAGTCACTTCGTATAGTCCTTTCATTTTTTCATGATGATGAGAAAGTGTGCAAATGAAAAGGGTGTTATCACCTTCGACATTGACAAGTCCATGAAAGTGTCGGCTCAGAATGTAGAGCTGGTTGTGCTTGCCCACTCTTTTCTAGGGGCCGTTTTAAGTACAAAATCTAATGTGAAGTGGAATCCAGCACCAAAATGAAATTCAAGGCTTTATTATTGATCCATTCAAACATACAGTGGAGCAAACTTGCTCCATTGTATGCTTTAATGGATCAATAATAAAGCCTTGACTTTCATTTTGGTGCTGGATTCCACTCCACATTGGACTTTGTTGTCTAACCAGCGGCCCACTGGTATTCTCCGTGAACCCTCGCAGGTAACCCCGCAAGCTACAGAGGCTGTTGAGCTGGCTGAAAGTTTTCTATTTTAGTTTTAAGTACAGTGGTTGGTATGTTCTGCTGCACTCAGAGCTACCATAGATTACATTGGAGAGTCGTGTGCAAGAGTGATCGGCTCTCCATTCTAAGCCAACATTTGGGGGCCCGTTCCCAAGATAGGTGTCTCAGAGGTGGGACATGCACCCATTAGACTTTGATAGCATTTCCTATTAATATGCCATCAAAGTCCATGGTAGGAACACCCATTTAACATTATTAGAGATGTATAGCTTATTTTTTAGTACAAGGGTGCAAATATTTTGCAGCCGGTGTTCGCCTGAAGACTGGAGCACAGATACCCCTAAATGCTGAGTCCCTGGGGATGGCAGGCCTTTACTGTGGCTGCCTTCAGGTGTTGCTTGTTTGTGGGTCTTATTGCTTTTAAGTAAAACACTGCTCAGTCAAGTTGGAATTTGCTGACTGAAGAATATTAAATAAATATTTAATTGCTGGTTGGATGTTTAGTGCATCTAGAGCTTACCATCAATACATTGAAGTGCTGTCCATGTTGCAAGCAGTTTATCAGGTCTCTCCATTCTCCTTAACATCCTGCTACTTCTATCCACCATCACACAATCAATAAATAACAAAGACCTGGTTCCATTGACAGCCATACATGCTTTTGCCATGTTTGACAGAGCATGTAGTGTGCTTCGGATCAGCCCTTCCTTTCCTTCTTCATAATGTTTGATTTCTGGTACAAGTTAATCTTGGTTTCATCTCTTCATCTTTTTCCAGATTTGGGAAGCTTATTTTGATGTTTTGTAGCAAAGTCTTGTCTGGCCTATTTGTTCTGTTACCAGTAGTTTGTATCTTGAAATAAATCATCTATACATCAAAGTTTGTCTTGGTTGTAGACTTTAACAGTGACGTGCCTAACTTCCTCGATAGTGTTCTCGACTTGACTAGATGTCACAGTGTTTTTTCTTTATCAAAGGAAGAATTCTGCCATCATCCAGTTTGGATTTCTTGTGCGCGCTTTTGGGATTTTTGGTGCTGATGACTTTCATTTAAACTATATACCAGATTGTTTCTGCTATCTCTTTTGGAAGATTTTTTTTCTGCCTAATGATGGTTTCTTTCATCTGCATTGACACTTTTTTCTACCACATACTAAATGTCCTTTTATAAAGCTACCAAATGCAAATTTTAACACTTGGAATCAACTACAGACATTTATCTTCTTCACTTGTCATGAATTAATGAGGTAACAGGACAAGCTGGACCATGGAACTGCTTATCTGTTAGTTGTCCAATTAATTTTAAGCTTGTAACAGTGGAGAAATTATGTAAAAAATACTGGCAATTCCTAAACCATTTTGCACCATTTCAGTTTAACCCGTGGAGCCAAATCTAAACTTCAGTCATATATTATTGGATTTTTTTTCAAATCCATTGTAGTGGTGTACAGATGATAAATTATAAAAATTGTGACCCAACTATATACAGTGGGGAAAATATGTATTTGATACACTGGCGAACACAATATTTTATACAGAAAGGTCAGATGTTTCCTGTAGTTCTTGACCAAGTTTGCGCACACTGCTGCAAGTATTTTGGACCACTCCTCCAAAATACTTCTCCAGATCTTTCAGGTCTTGGGGCTATCGCTGGGCAATATTGAGTTTCAGCTCCCTCGAGCTTGGGTTCAGGGTTCAATTGGGTTCAGGTCTGGAGACTGGCCAGGCAACTCCAGAACCTTGAAATGCTTCTTATGGAATAACAATATTATGTAACCAACTCTATGCAGTATACCACTTAAGGAAGTCTCCACACGAGCCACCTCCTTGGCTCTAATTAACAGGCAAATCTCAAACAAGTGGTAGACTTCAAAGTTCAGTGCAAAAACTTTTATTCCACGTCAGTGTAAAATCCAACATTTACGGACAATTATAAAACCGTTAGTAAGATAGAAAAAGTAAAGTGGTATACTTATGTTAGAAGTTATTTCTGCGTAGCAGCTTCCAAGACAACTGAATTCCTAAACAGGATAGCCCAGAGACGCCAGACCTTAGAGTGAGCTGCACATACTTCGAGCGACGTTTCGGAGGACACCCCCCCTTTGTCAAGCATGAAGACCCATCTTCAATGCTATCACTAAGGGAAGGAGGTTTTTGGCCAAAATCTCGTGATACATGGCCCTATCCATTCTCCCTTCAATACAGTGCAGTCGTCCTGTCCCCTTTGCAGGAAAGCACCCTCAAAGTATTATGTTTCCACCCCCATGCTTCATTGTTGGGATGGTGTTCTTGGGGTTATACTCATCCTTCTTCCTCCAAACACAGCGAGTGGAGTTGATACCAAAAAGTTCTATTTTGGTCTCATCTGACCACATGACCTTCTCCCATGCCTCCTCTGGGTCATCCAGATGGTCACTGACTAATTTTAAACAGGCCTGGACATATGCTGGCGTGAGCAGGGGGACTTTGTGTGCCCTGCAGGATTTTAATCCATGACGGTGTAGTGTGTTACTAACAGTAATCTTTGAGACTGTGGTCCCAGCTCTATTCAGGTCATTGACCAGGTCCTCCCCTATAGTTCTGGGCTGATTCCTGACCTTTCTCAGAATCATCCTTACCCCACGAGGTGAGATCTTGCATGGAGCCCCAGACTGAGAAAGACTGACAGTCATCTTGTGTTTCTTCCGGTTTCTAATAATTTAATCAACAGTTGTTACCTTCTCACCAAGCTGCTGCTTATTGTCCTGTAGCCCATCCCAGCTTTCTGCAGGTCTACAATTTTGTCCCTGGTGTCCTTAGACAGTTCCTTGGTCTTTTCTGGATATTTTTTTTAGATTCTGTCTTTCACAGTTGAAGTATACCTATGATAAAAATTACAGACCTCTTTATTCTTTGTAGATGGGAAAATTAGCAAAAACATCAGTGTATGAAATACTTATTGGGGATAGCTGCAGTAATAGGTTTGACATTTCTCAACCCATTGGAATCTATGACGCGAACCATGCAGCATTTAATACATATGCTACTGGCAATAACAGATTTACATCCACCTCTGCTGATACTTGTATGTGTGTTTTTTTTAAATGGTTATCCAGGATAAACTATATCTTTACGGGTACAAAAGTAGCAGTGATGCGGGCTGCTAGTGTTGGACTACAGATTCACTGAGTTGTCCAATGAGAATCTTACCAACATTTGATGAATAATACACCTGATTTTGCCATTCAGACTGACAAGCCAATAATACATCATCGGGCATGATGATTTCCAGCCAAATTTGAGCCCTAAGTCCAACCCGAGTGCCTGCATTAGAGATCGGACTATTTACTAGCAGCAGTGACCATTATCACATTTTCACATCTTAACTTTTAGTCATCAAACTTGAAACTTTTCTAGAATGTCAGTTTTTTTTCATTTATTGCAACTGAGATATCTGATTCTCCATGGGTATCATTGAAAATAGTCATTTTGGCTTTAGTTGATGTTAGTTATCTCTGTTGTGGTATGGCTCAGTGACCATTTCTCATTAAAATTATTAGTCTATAAGGCCCCTCAGATTTCTAAGATTCTATAAAGCAAACTTAGTCTCTTTTAGTCTATTTTTGAACTGTTTCACGTCCAGCACATAAAGCATATGCCCCATGAAATAGACCAAGCATAGTCCACAACAGACTACATTTGGTCTACAGAGTCCTGTGGCTCCACAGTGCTTGGCTCTGTAATGCCTTTTTCAAGGTATCTCAAATGTATACTGGCGATGGAGAACCAAAATATAGTGGAATGGGGGCCTTGATCTATAACATAACTGATAGTGGGTTTATAATTTACTGGTTGAATAAGGACCTGCAATCATCATAGGAGTTGGGACTCTATTCTAAAGTTTAACTTTAGAATACGAAGTACTGTCTAATGTACTGTGCTACTTATTGTCAGCCACACTCTGGCCTGCAGTATACTGGAAATGAAGGTGTAATGGTTAATGTTTCCCAGGATAGTGTTGCAATTTGTAAATGTTGGTGGTCCGTTTGCAGATTTATCCTACATTTAATCCATAAGGGCATCATTGTACTCAAACAACTGTGACAGACAGAAGAAAATATATTTTTATTGCTGAGTTCTCACCCTTTGAACTGTTTTATGCTCAGTTCTTTGGTTTGGCTTCCAAAACCTGATACTTGATGGATGAATGTAGTCAGCTGCTCATCCCTTGTATATTCCACATGAGAGGCAGGCTGTAGTCACCAGTACTTGTGTCCAGTCCTTCTTTATGCATGTACTACATACTTGACGAGCTGTTAAAGAATGAAGAATGTCTAAAATGTATTTAGAAGATGAAGTAGTATAATGTTGTACTGTGTTAGCCGTAGAAAGTAGTAGAAGAGTGAAGACGATTAAGTCATGTCTACATATCATGTATATTGTGTAATTACTGCTCTGTTCGCCAGTGTAGCTAACAGGAGTCACGTTTTATGAGGTTCTTACCTGCCCACCACAGTTTTAATACTCATCTTTTAGTGTAAAGTGAATGCTTTTAGTTTTTTATGATAAAATATTGTTGTGTGGGTTAAAAACAGTATATATATATATATATATATATATATATATATATATATATATATATATACAAAATAAAACTCAAACTTGTAATTATATATTACTAAGATCTAATCATTTACTATAGCCGGGAGTGCAGTCAGGCGTTCATATACAAGAACCATTTTAATAATTGAAGAAGACAAGACATATATAAATTTGCAGGTTTCAGCAGAACAGATGAATATGGGCACCAACAGTGATTGTTTAGGCACATGAACTACTTGGCTTCTGGGATGTGTCCAGCATCACAACAAAACACCTAGTATCATTAACAAAGTTGACCTTTCGTGCTAATAATATACTAATAAACTAAACACTTGCAGGCTTGGTTAGATTAAATCTTGATGTTCCTTTTCCTTGGATTCCCTCCGGCTCGCAGACAGCATTGCACCTTGCTGAGTAATTTATTCCTTATAGCTGAGATGGTGACTGGATTTGTGTAGAGTCAGTAGACGGGCACAGTATAGCATTCACCCAGAACCTCATGTTCATCTTCACATATGGCTGAACTTTTCCTTTCACATATGATGGAATGTTCTTGTTTAGAAAACTAATCTCCTTTGCTCGATTAAAATCCTGTCAGTTGCTTAGCGCAAAGCCAAAATTTCCATAGAATCTCCCGCTGTATTTCTGCAAACCCTCAGCTTTTTAGGACATATATCTCACAAAAACACTTCAGCCAGCAGTTTAATCATCTACGGCAGCGCTTTTGGTCCCCACATTTCATAAATTTGAATAAGATTACGAAGAAAACTAAAAGTGTTCTTTACAGTGGAGAAGCAAACTCTGTATCTGGTTCTAGTGATCTAAACGTGAAAATTTATTAGGGTTGAATTCCTAGAATACATGTGTTAAACTCAAGACACACTGGCTAATTTTGCCCCTCCCTTGGCTTCATTTTATGTGGCCTTCACCAGCACAGACACAACAAGCAGGGATGGACAAGGCCTGGATGCAGAAAGAAGCAGCTTTCCACTTTTTCTGGAGGATGCAGCTAGCACTTAGCAGAAGTAGCAGCACCAGAACAAGGAGCAGGTGCCGTCTTGGATTTGAAGCTCTGACATGCATCTTCAGCCTGCTTTGGTCAGCATCTCACAGGTGGTGGCACGGCTCTCACAGCCCAAGCCAAACTTCCTATCGACCTGTCAAGATCCTTTGAGGGAAACCATAATGCTGATGTGGCCTTTGGTGAAAATGTGTTTGACACCCATGTCAATGTAGATACTCTTGGGGAACTAGTGTAGGCTCACTGTAGCACTGATCATTCTTCTACGCTAATAATATATGTGTAGTAGAAAAGATGAGCAACACTTTCAAAGGTAAGATAGCTTGTGAGATACTTCTTTACACCCTTCAGGAACACAGAAAACCGCTGATTCTTAAAGAGGTTTTGCCTCGAAGTGAGTTCCTTATCTCTTTATCAGCTCAGGGGAGAATATAAACAAATCATGCTGAGTCATGAATGCTGCAGTGGTGAGAGGGAGTGGGTGAGCAGAGAGCGAGGAATCAGGGAGCATCTCAAAAGTTTACTCAAATAATATTAAAACAGTGGATTCTCTATACAGCAGACAGACTCATACACTGCACTTTCTCCCCAGTCCCTTGCAAGCTCCTTCATGTTCCCTGTCATCAGATAAGAAGTGCAGACAAGGCAAGCGCGGCCAGATCAGCTCCCTGTTAGCTCCTGGTCGTGTCTAATGTAAACTTTTAAGTAACTAAAGGCATGTAAAGAAAGCTGTAGCTCTCACACTCTTCACTTTCACTTTTTTGTAATCACATATATTTAGAAAAGTGATTACCCATTTTGGAGGATCCCACGTCAACATTACATCGTGGCAAAACCCCTTTAACAATGCTTGTTTAAGTAGTGTGGCATAAATTAGTGCTCAGTTACATAATGTGTTGTTTCATTATGACCCTTTCTCACTTATACTGTATAGTGGAGCTACATGGTCTTAAAGAAAAGTCCTTTTGGAGATGTGCAGAAACTGGACCTGAGGCACATTACAGCTCCGTGTGTCAGTGGTGCCACCCACTTGGATGTGCAGCTCATCTTTTTTTTTTTTTAGGACACATTCTAGTCTTTGGGAAAATTGAGACCAATATATTTAATATTTTTAAGGTTTTTTTTATACTTTACATCATGAAGTTCTATTATTTTTCATTTCGCTATAGGGCAAAAGTGAAATTACAATGGGTGCGGGAGGTTTTCAATAAAAATAACAAAAGAAAACCAGAAAACTAACATATAGGCAAAAGTTAATCAAATGCAACATCAGGATGATTCAAATTTGTTGAAAAGTCATAAGCCTACTGTGCATAGTAAATAAATCTTTATTGCATATGATAGACATTCAAAAAATTAAAACCGTTTAAAAGTAACAAACAGGTACACCAAAGATCACAGTCACAGACAACTATAATAAGTGTTCATAAAAAAAAAAAAAATGCCAGCATAGAAGATAATAATCTTATCACAAATATACAAGTATGCAAAGCATGTATATATAAAATAAAAATAACATTGAAATAAAGACCAACTATCCACTACTAAAGAGTAGAAAGAGGCAGATGTACGTAATGAATAGAAATATATACAGCACCCAAATGAAGTGATGACTAAGCTGGGAGAGGAGTGAACATATCGCCTAAGTAGGCTTCATCAGGGGTAAAGTGCTATAATCAGGGGTGCTAGTTTATATATATGTGTAGATTTAAATTGGTTAAATTGATAAGGAAACAGGTATATACAAAAACAGAGCGGAAAGATACTGTAGGTATATTGTATTTATGCCAAAGCTTGGGAATAAGTATGCCACATATATATCAGAACGCGTCACATGGCGCATGCTTGCTAAATTAAACAGATTAACCAGTACATATCCTGCTGAGCCACATAGCGCATGCGTAACATGTCTTGCTGAATCACAGCTCATGCGCCACAAAGTAATGAGCTGAAATTATCCCACCCATAGAACCCCACACCACATGCGTCAATTAAAAGTATATGCAGTGCACTCAAATGTTCTAGTAAAGGCGGCAAATTGCTAATTACAAGTGAAATCATGGCCTTCTTATTGACATTGCTGGCGTCCAGCAAGGCTGAGATGACAGAAACCCTAACAGTTTTTGGCCGAGATCCTAACTTCCAGATATTTCTCGGTACTGGCACATCTCCGGAGAAACAAAGGATCGGGCTTGTTGGGCTTCCCTGATACACATCGAATCTTTGCCTGATCTTGCACATATCCATGAGTTTGGCTGACCTTCTATTAAAGGTGTAGCCAGCGTTGTGCTACTTCTCAAGATCAGTGTAGCAGAGGTAACGCAGAAGATTTTCAAAGTTATGTAACATTGCAGACTATAGCTTAATGCCAGATGCAAGTCAGTGATCATAAGATAGCCTTGTCTTAAACCCTTTAATCATAGGTGGCAAGTATAAGATGAACTCTGGATAAAAACAGGCAAAAATATATCAGAAAGTTCCTAAATGTATACGTAGACTTTTTGGTTGTCAGCAGTAGCTACCTGTACCACGTGTTCGGCCGCCCACCAGTCTTAGTGGTGCATCTTCTGTATGGCTTTCTCGTCCTTTTCTCCTTACGGTATTTCTAGAAATTCTTAGAAATAAGAATGACAAGACATCGTTAGGCAGGGATTTTAATGTACTGATGCCTGACTGAAATTTAGAGAATTTAGTGTTGGATTCCCAACCAAAGCAGCTGCCTCCACCGTCTCCCAGCTCTGCATCATAATCCATAAGTGAGGGCTGTAAATTATAGAACATCTTTATCTTCAATCTCTGCAATAAGAATATGGAAATATCGCTGAGGGTCTTGTCAAGGATGAAGGGTTTTTGGCACCACCTGATATCCGTGACTTATTTTTATGGCTGTGCTTGCGGGGTTGCCAGCTGCTCTTTATATTGTGGACAGTAAATAACACATTGCTGACCTGTGTTATGTGGAACTTGCTCTGGGTGAGATGGGATGAGCAGGCTGCTGCTCTGGCACTCATGGATGTAATGCGTATCACAAATGCAGCCATGTCAAGAAATGCTGACAACCCGTGTCCAAGAGGAGAAGTACACTTGAAACTGATGTCTCGCAGGGGCCGTTTCTGCACTTTCCACCATGTAATATGGCTGGAATTGTTTACCTATAATACCAAGGGAAGATTCAGGGCAGGTAATTATTCGTCCCTCAGCTGTAGCTTTTACTGAGCTGTCACCAGTTCCAGCTCGGTGTTTTTCCTTCCTGTCAGACATTCCTTAGGTCTGTCGGCTGCATTTCCTCCTCCAGTTCCATGTTTGCACCTGAGATGTCTTTGCAATTTAGAGTAGCTTTGCCATACTCCCCTCTTCTGGTGAAACAACTTATCCCCTACTGGGTCCCTGCAGATCCGTAAGAAATCCTAGCCATCTCTCTCTTGTCAAGCCGCTTCTCAGAAACTTTCAGCACTGTGACATGGGTTACGGAGGTGCGGATATTTATTGACATGGCTCCATGATGAAGATTATGGCACGTCTGCGGGACCCGAACAGAAACGTCACTAACGTCAAGTGACCCAGCCTAACATTTCTGGGTTTTTGAATACATCACGGGACGGATCAAGTGTAGAAATGGTCTTTACTGAATGACATGGTCAACTGCAAACACAATACTGACCTCTGACTGCTTGTTACTTCTCATCAATTATGACATGCTAGATTTGCACATGCGAGACGTTAACATACTTCAACAAGCAGCAGAAATCATGACATTTATTTTTCCATAGAATACACATTTACTTAGATCTTTGCCTAGATTATGTATAACTCTTTAGCAAATCTGATTTATAGTGCAGCGTACAATAACAGCATAATTACAAGGCATCTCTGTGCCTTAAAGGGTTAGTCTCACCGCATTGATTGGCTTAATGGGGTTTTTCTGACAGTAAAAAACACTCCTCTGTTGAGGAATGATGGAAAATAGAAGAGAAGAATCAAAATTACCTCCTGGATGCTGTCGTTCCAGTGCTGCGGGCATCCCAGTGATCGCGGCTGCCTGTTTCCCCGAAAATAAGACACCCCCAAAAATAAGACATAGTGCATTTTTAGTTATGAAATTCAGAGTTTGGCTGCTTATGCTGATGTTTGTGATGAAATCACTACAGTATATTAATACATGTTGTTGATTTGTTCAACAATAAATGTGAATTATTGTTCATATAAAAAAAACATCCCCTAAAAATAAGTCTTAGCTCGTCTTTAGAAGCAAAAATTAATATAAGACACTGTCTTATTTTCAGGGAAACAGGGTACTTTGAACTTCCATAGTTCACATGCCCCGTACATTGAGGCTACAGGAATCTGGTGGAAAATAGAACATGTTCTATCTTCCAGTGGACAGCCAGTGGTTTAGAAAACCTACAATAAAAAATCCGTGCGGTGTAGACTACAGCAAGGATTTTCTACATAACATTGGTTACGTACAGTTGGATTTTTGGTGGATTCTAAATAATGAATCTGCCTAAAATCCGACCATAAACCAGAGCTGTGTAGACATAGCCTTAGAGCAGTTCTTATCTCCTGCTTGTGAATACAAGCTTCCCTAGGTTACGAACCACCTCTGTTTAATATAGGAGCCCTGGCCTGGCTCTGTGAAACAGACTGATGGAAAAACCCTTTTAATGATCCTTTTTTTTCCAATTGCACCATTGTTAGGTGGATCTAATTTATTGCTTAGCTGTTGTAATCTTTTGGGGATGTGCATACAAAAAATAACAATTTCACTGATGTTCTTTGCGGGTGTTTTTTTTTTACATCAAAATTCATCGGCAGACCACTATCATATTCTAGTATGATGATGGCCAGAGGGAGCGCCCTCTTCAGATATTACTGTTGCTATAGACAGCAGCATGTAAAGGGTGAAACTGCAGTCAGGAACCTCATGAGATCATCATTATGATGCAGGAACTAGCACCCAGTCATGATGGATATATCCGTCCTGTCATTAGAGGGGTTTCACAGATCCTGCTCTTCGCCGCCAGTTTCAGGCTCCAGCTGCCTGGTTAGAGATGGGTAGTTTTGCAGTAGTGACAGGCATATCAGCTCTGCTATTTCTTTCTGAGCCTGATGGAGGAAGATTGCTAACAGAAGGGTTTAAGCAGCAGAGCAGAAGGCTACAGAGCTCTAAGGGTTAAAGTTTGTCAGTAAAATAGATAAAAAGCTCATGTGCTACTGATAAAACACAAAAGGGAGTGAGTCACCCTGGTCAGCCACAGAAGCTAGAGCAAATGAGGGTTGGGAGAGATGGTCAGTAACCTAGATGATAAGGCCAACTGCCTTAAAGGGGTTGTCTCACTACATGGATTCATCTTGCCTCAGTCCTGGTTTCTCGGTTTCATTTTTGAATTCAGGGGCAGGTTTACCGGCTTCTACTGGCCTGCAGTAATGAGCTGCTGAGGACACCAGAACTGTAGCTATAGCAACCAGCACTGTCAGCCTATCAGAAGAGATCCAACAGGTCTGTAGCTATAGCGACCTGAGGGAGCTGTTGCAGCACATACGAGAGGGGATATCTAGGAATAGGTAGGACACTGTTCGTGGACACATATTTCAAAGTGACTTGTTTTTGCAAGATTTTTAACATAAACAGCAATCCTTGTAGTAAGAAAACCCCTTTAATGCTATGATATTCCAAATTAAAAAGTATTTGTTAAATCTAGATACAGGGAATAAGTGTTACAGAACTCTGAGAGCTGAATCAAGTACTGATTTATTATTACGCAAAGCATAGAGATTTAAAGGGGTGTTATCGTTTCATTAAATGGTCTTCAGAATAAGGGGACAGTGAAAACAAGCAACTTTGCAATTGGATGTCATTAGCAAAGCTGCCTTGTTCCCCACAGTGTGTCCCTTATCTTGTGTTTTTATTTACCACTGATACCCCGGGTGTGGTCGAATCCCTCCTTCCTTGCTTTTTCACTAGCTGAGAGCTCATTTACATTCTGTACAGCCCGGGGGTCGATTCATGGAGCTGTGTCTCTGATTTAAAGAGTTGGGGGCCCGTAGCTTTTTTTCTGTCTCCACACCTAGCAAAAAAACAGATGCAGCAGATTGTACAATGAGAAAACATGACAGTTTTGACCCTGTGCCTAACACTCCTGCATACACGCAGATCTGTGCCGTCCTTAGAAAGCTGTAATACATCTCCAGCTGTGAGAGGAGATCAGTGCTCAGATTAGATTGAATGCAGCCTGTGGTTTGTATACAGCTCTTATAAAATAAGACTGATAGGGAGAGACATAGTGATATGTGGACTCAGAGTGGAGGGGGGGGGGGGAGTATCAGGCCAGCAGTGACGGGGGGATGATGTCATCCAGCTGGGAGGGGAAGAAACGCCCCTGCATTCACAGAGTTGAGAAGCTCAGAGCAGTGTGAATGAGCCGAAGTAAGGAAGCGATACATCCCCTTTAAGCATGTCACATTTGCAAATTTCCCCATAGCCCTCACCTTTGCGGTCAAAGCTTTCAAACAATCATTATTTAGCAGAGTCCTTCAAAACAAATTGTATCCATCCTTTAGCATAATAACATCAGGAAAGTATCTCTTCATATCTGACTATTGACGATCATCCTCAGACTGTGTGAAAACTTTACTAAGCTATACGCTGACAATTGTAGCTGAAACAAGCCTAAAATGGCTGTAGTATTGATCAAAACAGGAGAGCTGACTTTTTCTTGCTATCTAATCCCTTCCATATGGTACCTTTTGTCCATTCACAGAAGATAAGATCTGCTCTAATCCTGAAACCAAGCAAAATCAGAACTGCAATGTATTTGGTAATAGTCTTTATTTGCCATTGCCTATATGTTGAATGCTAATCAGTGTGACGAGAATACTCCTTTAAGGGGTTAATACTGTGTTGGACTCCGTACATACCCATAATAGCGGCACCAGTTGTATTGTAATGTTGTTATGTCACTTATGTCCAGTCTGGTACTGTCATCTGCTTTTGTAAGGCTTCTTGGGTGATATTGCTGAACAATCGGAAAATTAAGAAACTTGAAGCCTAAGTAAGAAAATGACTTCTCCTTTGTCGTGCTGTTCTCTCCTGTCAGTACTAATACTGCGTAGAAAAAGAATTTGCTTCTAGTGTTCGGTGAATGTTGATATTTTCGGGAATCACATTCTTTCTTTACATAAGTGCTAATTTCCATCCGTGGACAGTGTGTTCCTGATGTTACCCAATGCCCCATGTCACTGACATAAGTACATGTTGGAATCAGCCCCCTGGTAAAAAACCAAAGAGCTATAACGTTTCCCTAATGTCATTGTACCCAGGCTGTGTCAGCACATATCACTTTCTGTCATCTAGAGATTTGTTATCTCCTCTGCCGTTTGAGAAATGAATGCTGTTTCCCGGTACTTGAAGGCAGTGACTGGGACACCATGTTTATACTTTGTTACAGAGCTGGGACAGTTCACATATATATGAGATTTCTCCCTGTGAGCCAAAACATGCTCTCCTGAGAGCAGAGCTGCAGGTGCTGACACCAGAGCAGAAACATGAAGCTCTCCTGATTAGAGGACCATGGAAAGCTCGATTTTGGGCAGAGTTTCAATATATTGTCTTGTTTTGTGTATGTCTGCTCTTTTTTTATTTTTTATTTTAGTAGTTTTTAATTGGTCATTGTTACACATTCAGTTTTGCTTGCTCACCTTGTAAAAAGGTGTTTTCTATTAAAGTTGAAGAAAACATAACAATAGACCCCCTCTTTAACAGAAAAACCCATGTGGAATGGAACAAAACAAAATTAACAATTCTTTGTTATTTCGCATTTTGGGTTTCACGTTTACAACATTTAAGGTGTGGTAAAATTATTAATAACTTTATACTACAGGTCAGAACAATTACAACCATAATATTTGTGTTCCAAAATGTGTATTATTTTACTACATATGACTTTGATTATTTTTTATTCTGACAGAACCTAATGAGAGCACTAAGATCACAGACATTGGACCTCTTGCTGCCATAACAACCCCCAATCATGTGACAGATTTCTTTTTCTAGGTTAAAACACACGGATGTCATGAGGCCTGTCTATTAGGCCATACCAGGGTCTATTAAATTTCTTGACAGTTTTGCACTGAGCAGCAATAATCCTTTAGTATACTATTAATACCAATGCATTATTTAAGCTCCCAAATGATCACATTGGAAAGTCTCCTATTAAGTAGTTTAATAAAGTTCACTAAAAATGTGCAAAACAGACATAGCTGCCCATAGAAGTCTATGGAAAGGGGAGGAGAGGCACAAAGATGGTAATTGCTATATTTGAGTGATTTATCTCACCTTGGTGCACAGCTACATTGGTCCTTACTGCAATAGTGTCCTTCATGCTGCAGCTTGGGCATAAGATTCTCCTGCTTTCACCTTCTGTCCCTTCCTTCCTCAGAAACCTCTATGGGCAACCATAACCTCAGCTCACAGTGAAGCTGAATGTCACCTCCGAAACATGCATTTTGTTACTGATTTAAGACTGAGTATACACATAAGAAAGCAGGATGGGAAGAGGAAGGGAGGAATGAAGAAGGATGAAACATTTTTATTGTGTGTGTATATATGTGTATGTGTATATATATATATATATATATATATATATAACAAAGTTGTTTTTTTGCTTGTAATCTTAGTTCATGGAAGTTGTTTTGTATTGGGGGGTATGCTTTAAGGTCAAAATAGATGTGGTCATCTAAAGGTTAAATCTTAAAACTTTGGTCCTTGTGTGCAATGAAGATTACATAGCTTTTCTAAGAACGATTTTTTTCTCTTTGACAGCAGTGTGTGGCATAGGGTCCATATTTGATAAGTGCATCAGTGAGCTGTATATCTTACATGTCTGGGCTGTTCTGGGGTGATGATGAGCGCTCAATTTGCAACCTGAGTGGAGGGTGAGCGGACATACATTAACCCATGTCACTTGCTAGGCAAATGTTTACTGTGACAATTCTAGATCTTCAGGTAATTTCTAATGAGAATTATATCATCCAGTATTCCAAGCAGCAAGTATAATATCTCAGATAGCAGCCTGGAGAACAGATGAGGGAAGACTCCCATCTTTCAGCACATCTAGCACCCCACTCAGGTCATGGTATGGCATGTTATAAGCATCTTTGGGGCAAGTGGGCTATACGCTGAAATAAAGCAGCATAAATTCATACTAGATCAGGCTATACCTCATCTGTGCTACAGGGCACAGAAGAAGGGAAATACAGAAATAGGAGGGTTCATCTGCATTCATAATCCCATGTCACAAGAGTCCTGAAGGACCTGTTTTCATGAGAATCAAGGCGGTTTCCCTGGCCAGGCAAATGAGAATTTTTGGGCATTTCTAAAATTGGAGATGAAGCTAAAAGTGCGTGACAAACAAGGAGGAACTGATTGATGAACTTAGCTTCTGTGTGACTGAACATTGCAAGGAACTTGTTCATTCTGTGCCTGAATGAGTTAAGTCCTTGAAAATGAATGAAGAGTCATTCACAAAAAAATTAACAAGCTATTATAACTTTTTTCTTGTGGAAAACAAAGTTTATTGCTTGCAAGTTGATATGCATTTATTGAGATGCTAAATGAAATAATAAAATGCTGGTTGTTGATAGAATTTCTGTTGGCCAGTGCTGTTGTTGATTTTGTTCCCCTTCCCTATTAAGAGCAGGTTTCTGAGCTCCTACCAGTAAGGCTGTCTAGACAATGTAGTGTAATAAAGTAACAAGTAGGAAATATGGCTTACCGATACCTCAGATGGCATTCAGTCCACACCTCAGTTTGTTAAAATACCAGTACACAGATGTCCCATCAGACTTCAGGATGAGAGCATATTAAGAATATAACTTGTAGAATCCAGTGTCTGGCTGGAATTTAAAATTTAATATAGAATTTAAAATTCCTGTGTTTATTTCAACAGTTAAAAAGCTTGCTATAAAGCAGCCTCTATTTCTTCTGATGTAAATACACTCACCGGCCACTTTATTAGGTACACCATGCTAGTAACGGGTTGGACCCCCTTTTGCCTTCAGAACTGCCTCAATTCTTCGTGGCATAGATTTCACAAGGTGTTGAACGATGCTCAATTGGTACCAAGGGGCCCAAAGAGTGCCAAGAAAAAAATTCCCCACACCATGACACCCCCACCCAGCCTGACCGTTGATACAAGGCAGGATGGAAACCATGCTTTCATGTTGTTGACGCCAAATTGACCCTACCATCCGAATGTCGCAGGCAGAAATGAGAACCTATCAGACCAGGCAACGTTTTTTTCCCAAACTTCTACTGTCCAATTTCGATGAGCTTGGCAAATTGGAGCCTCAGTTTCTGTTCTTAGCTGAAAGGAGTGGCACCCGGTGTGGTCTTCTGCTGCTGTAGCCCATCTGCCTCAAAGTTCGCCGTACTGTGCGTTCAGGATGTTCTTCTGCCTACTTGGTTTAACGGGTGGCTATTTTGAGTCACTGTTGACTTTCATCAGCTCGAACCAGCTGCCCCAATCTCCTTTGACCTCTGGGGATCAACAAGGCATTTCCGCCCACAGACTGCCGCTCACTGGATGTTTTTTTCTTTTTCGGACCATTCTCTTTTAAACCCTAGAGATGGTTGTGCGTGAAAATCCCAGGAAGATCAGCGTTTCTGAAAAACTCAGACCAGCCCTTCTGGCACAACAACTATCCACGTTCAAAGGCACTCAAATCACCCTTTTTTCCCCCTACTGATGCTCGGTTTTGAAATGCAGGAGATTGTCTGACCATGTTTCCCAAATGCCTAGAAATGGGGATTTTAGTTTTTCCCATGTTAAAAAATTGGGGCTGAATTAGAAATTTTTTTTTTCTGTGTAGGAGGAATGTCTGCAGGGGTGTCTATTAGCGTATTATAAATGGCAGGAATCCTCCTGCCATTTCTTCCTCTTCTTCTTATTAAGTCATTGTTTCATTGTCTCTGGTTGTTTCGACTGGCTGCATGTCAACTTCTCAGGATCCTTGCTTTTCAGCTGAATTTGCTGTATACCCGAGCTTTTTAGGACTCTCTAAAGTTCAGCTGAAACTGACAGTCTATGCAGAGTATATAAGTTTGGATCCTGTCTAGTTCTGCTGTGTTGAATTGTTCTATCCTGTCTATTGTCAGTTCAGTGGGGTCAGCCTGAAGTATCCTATTTCTTGTCTCACTCTCCTTTGGCCTAGTTTGTGACTTTGTAGTTTTTGAGAAATATATATTTAGTGTTGTCTCGTTTCTGTTGTGCTCTACCCAGAACTGCTTGGTTTTTAAGCCTCTTACTGTATTAGGGTCAGTTGTTCGTTTAGGGACATATTTGAGGGAAAGATGTCAGGCTTTTATACTTCTTATGTTGCTTCTTGTTGTTTGACGTCCACCAGCGTTGTTACACAGCATCATATCTCTCTCTCTAGGGAATATGCATGTGCAGTTGATCAGAACATTTTTGTTATTGCGGGCCACTTTTGCTGTAGGTCTTAAAGCTGTTAGGCCTTTTAGAACATAAAGTGCAAGTAAAATATTTGGTAATCACCTATGTTGGCCATATGCATATGTAACTGATGACTGAGGCTACCTCACCATAAACATGCCGCCGGGGCTTAATATGTATGTTTATTCACTGTGGAGACAAGCTGCTGCTAGACACCTCAGATACCCTGTACTCATTATTTGGCTGGACAAAAGATTGGGTGTGTAGAATTCTTTGTTTCCCTTCTAATTGAGGGATGCAAATTTGAGGGGGTAGATTTTATGTAAAAAGAAAGCATGTGTGAGTGTTGGAAGGAGTCTGGGTATTTTGATTTTCTTAAGGGGCCTTCCTCCACAGTGTACACCCTAGATCAGGCATCCTCAAACTGCGGCCCTCCAGCTGTTGGGGAACTACAACTCCCATCATTCCCACTGTTCTAGATTATATAAATGCATGATGGGAGTTGTAGTATCCCAACAGCTGGAGGGCTGCAGTTTGAGGATGTCTGCCCTAGATGAACAGTGATAACTGGTATGGTTTTTAAATGATGGGAATATGAAACCCTATGAGAGTCTGTGCTGAGAGTAGGTGCTGAATTGTATTGAATAACCCACTATCCTGCACTGAGGGATTGAGGTTTGGAATCTGTGCAGGGTGGCAGTAGTATGTGTGAGGGTGAGCAGTTATTTGTTCCATGCATAACTCTTACAGTGTGAAGACAGAGTGGTACTAGAGAGTAACCCCTAAAAGGCGTTGGAGGTTGCGGGGCCCAGGGGGAGTTTTTATTGAAAATGGGGAAATTTACATTGAATCCAAAAGTTGTTTTGGGGAAGGGATGAAGAAAAGTCATTTTTTTTTCCCCCAAGTATATTAATCCCCAAAAAATTTATTTGATTAGGAAAAACTTTGAAATTTTAAAACTAGTGGAATTCTGAAAACCTATAAATTTCTGTTCTTCATCTTAAGCTTCAGATGGGTTGTTTATATTTTGGGGCATGAAATATCTGCTCCCTTAAAATTTCTTTAGAGTGCAGACCCATCATGAACACACAATGATTTCCATGAATATCCTTTTGGGGCACTTAGATAAAGCTGTTTGGGTTTTTAAACAGTAAAAACCCAAAAGGGAAATTTATTGTGTCCCCTTGGGGCCCAAAGCATTTTAAAACATAAACCTTTAAAAGGGACAGGTTTAAAAAATGCTACTATTTAAAATTATATTGAGAGTGAAATTGAATTGAGAGTTTTTATAAAATTTTTTTAAATTTATATATAATATATATATAGTTTAAAATCTAAACAAAACCCCTTTTTGGGCCCCGGGTCCAATATCCAATCTTTTAATTTCCAAATAAACCAAAAGGGGAAATTTTTAATGATTTTAGGCGTCCTGGTCGGAAATTTGCAGGTTCAAACCCAAAAATTTAAAAAAAGGGTTTATTTGGTTTAAAGTGGGGTTTTTTAAAACCTTTGGTGAGTTTTTTTTTTCAGAAAAACTTTCTTTCCGGGGTTTATCAAACCATATTTTGGTGATGGATTATTTTACAGGGGTTGGGCTCATACATTGATTAAATTTTCCTCAGGTTTTGTTTTCTTGCTTTCGTTTTGAATTCAGGAAACGTTTTTTACTTTGGTTCTAGCGGTTTCAAATAGAAACCCGGTCTATAGCTATAGGGAACCCGGGTGGTGCCTACAGGATTAGACCAAACAGGTCTGAAAACTAAAAGCGACCCGAGGGGGATGTTTAAGCCCATAAAAAGAGGGAAAGGGTAGGGAAAAGGTTGGGGAAATGTTAATGGGGCTTTTATTCAAAGTGACTTATTTTTGCAAGATCTTTAACATAAAAAGCAATTCTTGTAGTGAGACAACCCTTTTAATGGTCATAAAACCTATGCAAAAATAAGTTGTAAAGTGTTGGGTACCTTCAGAAGGCTTCTCATTGGTTCTCTCTGTTCCATCTTCCATGCATTTCTCTGCGGGATGTTGGGTTGGGCACTTAATAATTTAAGAGTGGCAGTGACCAGGTTTGGGAGACTTCCCGCAGCATTTCTCTGCATTTAATAAGCCAACAAGTCGTATTTTATAGATTAGAATGAAAGACAGTGACATGTTTTGGCTGCAGTGCGGGCATGTTTGGCTGACCTCATCAGCTCACTTTCTTCTCTGCTATAACATTTCGGGAATATATTAGATCCAGTTTTGTATATTTACACTGGTCTGTCTCAGGCATTCGTTTTACTGCAGCGTCTATCACCTCAGTATAATGCCAGATCCATGAAATACCATTTTTGTCCATCCACCCACAATTTTAAAGGGAAATTGTAGTTTGTACAATGCTAATGTTTTAGATTGAGGAAAGTGACACCGCATGATTGGAGATATTTGAGAGATTTGATGGGAAACATTGCTGCAGGGTTAAAGGGTAGTCATCCGGACTTTCACATGTAGCTAGGTGTATGTGAGCTGTGGATGCAATGAGTTCTCTTGCACTTATTGCTGAGAATAAGTGTCTCTAGTGTACAAGCCTAATACTCAATTGATTGCAGTAACTAATCCATTAAGTTCTATTGTCCTGAGACTGACAGAAAAACTCCTGAACTGCCTGCCATCACCGGGGTCATTTATACTGTATGCAGTCCCTGTGAGTCATGAACTGTACTGAAACATGTGATGGGCACCTCTGGGCAGTGTTGCCTCCTGTTTTCTTGACATCTTTCCCCACATTGAGAGAAGTAAAGAATTTACAGAGAAATACTTGCTTTTTGTCTTATAGCTACTTCAGATTACATTTTTTATGTAATGTCTTACATTATTTCTTATTAAAAGATTACGTGGGACAATTCTCATACATATCTTATGTCGTAAAATTTATAACAATGAATGGGTATGTTTCAACACTGCTTTATTTGCGGGACGTAATTACGCCCCACAATTACGCCGTGTGGTCGGGGGTGTGGGAGCGGGGGGGCCGGCACCTCGTCTGCCCCTAGACTATCATTACTAGCGGAGCGTAATACGCGGGCCTAGTAATTGGACATGTCACTTATCTCCCCCCCGCGGCGGATTCGCCCAGAGAGCAGGGAGAGGAGACGAGAGGAGACGTTAATCTTTGTTCTTCTATGAGAACTGTGGTTTACCGTAATGACTGGGGACGTATTTCAGCCAGTAATTTGCGCACTCCGGCGCGTAATTACGGACTGAAATACGGCCCATTTTAAGCCGTGTGAACATAGCCAAACTCAAAAGTCACTCTGTCATGGGTTATTTTTTTTGAAAAAAAAATCGTATTAATTTTTCCTTGGGGGGGCAGTATTTTTTATTTTTACTTCAACATTCCTATGCAGTTAGAAATTGCATATAAAATCCTTCTTCTCTTGGTACAAAAAAGAGATTAAACTCCTGAGTGGCAGGGCAGACTAATCTCTATGATTGGTTCTCCAAGAACTGCTTATCTGCATGTTGTTTCATTACAACTAGTAGGTTATGACAAAATGATTGATTATTCTATTAGGCAATGTTCACACGGCTTATTGCCGACGTAATTGCGGGGACGGATTTCGGCCCGCAATTACGCCGGCTGCCGTGCTGCGGGGGCAGATGGCGGTGGGAGGCAGCGCGCAGTCCCCCCTAGACATGCATTATTCACGGGCGTAAACGCCGGTAAATAATGTGCATGTCACTTTCTCCCCGACCGGGCAGATTCGCCGGAGAGGGGGGGAGGAGACGTAACCATAGTTCTCTATGAGACTTGTGGATTACCATAACTGCCTGGGACTGATTTCAAGCCGTATTGGAGACGCAAATTACGGCGCTCCAATACGGCTGAAATACAGTCCCATAATAAGCACGTGTTGAACGGGCCTTATTCTTTTGGACAGACCTAGATAAACGATTAGACTAGACCACCAAGGGCAATAAACAGAGCAATACCTGACCTCATAGTGGATTAATATATTCTGCACATCGGAGTGGGAGGAGAGGGTTTCAGCTTTCTTCACACTTCCTGCTAGTAACACTTAGGCTATGTCTACACTGCATCAAACAAAAAATGGCTGAAAGTCGACTATTTTTTCAAATGCATGACCGCGGTTTTTGTCACTTTCTGCGCAAAAAACCGTGGTCGGTTCTCAGGCTGTGGGTGGTTCTACAGTAGTGATTGGCATTCTAGCTCATGATGGTCAGACCGCAGCTTGGAGCAATGAGATATAAGAAAGAACAGAGAGAGGTGGTCGGTAACCAAGATAAACTTGTGTACACCAGCAGCAGATAAAATATCCTTTATCTCCTGAACAAAGCAAAATCAGAACAGCAGTGTATTTGATAAGTCTTTATTTACCTTTCCCTACATGTTAACAGCTAATCATTGTGGTGAGAAAACCTCTTTACATATGTTTTGAGATTCTCTGTGTGGAGTCGCTGTTTCTTTTCTAATCTTGTATCTATCATTTAAAGTCGTTCTGATGGATGTTCTAAAACATCTATTTTGGATTGCAGACACCCTCCCTTAATGCAGTCAGGCTTAACAAATTTGCTTTTAAAATTGTACTACATACAAGGTTTAGGTCTATTTTGGTTTGGAGAAAATCCTGTCTGGAAACTGTTTTTGAGGCTTTTGCTTTAGGCTTTAAGCCCCAGTTGTAAATCCTGAAGAAGTGTGAAATTTTTATTTGTGGCTGGAGATGCATGTTAATAGATTAGCAAAGTGATATTTTCTGCTCTGCCAAAAAGCAAAAACTCTGCATGTCCTAAAAGTATCCGTTAATGGAAATCTACTCACATAACTGAAGTGCACTGAATTGGTAACATCCGTTTGTATACTTAGCAGCATATAGTGTATTCGTAGTGGAACTGCAGCGTCCTTCTCAGCACGGTGCTGAAAGAAGTAACTCAATGTCTGATAACGGCGTATCACTGCACCTTCAGGATTTTTTTAGAGTTAATTGTAAAGATATATTCATCATATTCAATGAAAAATCCATCGTGAATGCATCATTTGCAGCTTTCATTCATTTAACCATTGTTAAAGGGGTTTGTTTTTTTCATTTAATGAAATGGTTATTCAGAATATAGGGGACAAGTGGAAAACATGCAACTCTTTGCAAATTAGAATTCATTTAGCAAAGCTGTCTTGTAATTCACAAAATAACATAAGTCTTTTGTCTGGGATAAGCTTGCACTCACCATTATTCGCAATGTTGTCACTCCTGGGACTTCCCTAATTGCTTGTTCATGGGTTATAGCGCACGTTTTTCCTAGCCTCCAACATTAGGCTTCTGCAATGAAGGAATGCAGTATAAAACTTTCAACAGGAACAGAGCTTCCAAAGTGAAAAATGTGTATTCCAAATTTTATTTAAGTGCTTATAAAATCCATACACAGCATGGCTACTTATACAGCATGTACCCATGCTGTGTATGGATTTTATAAGCACTTAAAAATAAATTTGGATGCACATTTTTCACTTTGGAAGACGCTGGGTCTGTTAAAGTTTTTACTGCATTCCTGGTATTCAAGTTTCTTATCTTTGTTTCGTTTCCCACTGAAAATCCGTGCTGGTTGGATCCCTCCTCCTTGCATTTCACTAGCTGAGAGCTCATTTACATTCTGTTCGCACCCCGGTCGGCTGTATTCACGGAGCTTGCATTCCTGCCTTTCACTCAAAGCAAGGGAACGGCACATTTTCACTCTGCACAACCAGAAGAAACAGAATAACACTGCAGGGGCTTCTAAAATCAGGAAACAGCACAATTGTGTGTCGATCCCTGCCTCTCTGACTCATAATTAGGGGCCATAGCAATTTTTCTCTGCACACCTAGCAGAAACACACTGCAGCAGATTCTACAATCAGAAAACAGCACAGTTGTGTCTCAGTGCCTAACTCTCCTGCATAGAAGGGAGATCTGTGCCGTTCATAGAAAGCTGGATTCAACTGTAACAAATCTCCAGCTCTGAGAGGAGAAGAGATCAGTGCTCAGTCTAGATTGAATGCAGCCTGTGGTAGGTATACAGCTTTTACAAAATAAGACTGCATAGGGAGAGACACAGTGACATGTGGACTCAGACAGAGAGGGAGAGTATTGGGAGCCAGCATGAACAGTGCAGGGGGATGATGTCACCCAGCTGGGAAGGGAAGAAACGCCCCTGCATTTCTAGAGCTGAGAAGCTGAGAGCAGTATGAATCAGCCAAACTAAAAAAGCGATAAATCCCCTTTAAGGACGTGGATTGGGCCTATTTTAATGGGCAAATACATGTTTAGGCTACCTGATGTGAAATCCTTCTTTTTCTGCTTCTCAATCATGGTTTTAAAATCCACATCAGAAAAAATGTGCAATGTGAACTTTTTTGTGGATTCCCATTAAATTGCATGTCAATTCTTTTCAAGCCGGCGCGCAGCTGCGCTATTGAAACATGGAGCTGCGTTCTCTCTTGTGATGGCCGCTCCGTGTTCAGCACAGCGAGCAGTGAGACTCTCACTGCTAATTATTAGATCCGTCTTGGGGACCGACAGTGCTGACCCCAAGACGGATCCCCAAAGCGCTTGTAACACGGAGTGGAAACTCCGTGTGAACAAGCCCTAAAAGTCAGTGTGTAAAAAAAAAAAAACCTCCAAGTCTGTATGTGAATGTCAGCTCTGTCCACATAAGATTTTCTTTATTAAAGGGGTGGTTTATCTGTCTCAGGAACAGACCTCTGGTTGTCTCCATGCATAATAGGGAGCAGGTTGCACTTGTGCGGTGCTTTCTATTCTGTTCTATGGGAGTTCAAGATACAGCTGAGCGGTGTACTCCGAATTCCTATTGAAATGAGCGCAGAGTTCCGTGCAAGCACAACCTCCTCTTCCTTCTGCACAGAGACTTTCGAGGGCCCATTTTGAAAATAATTGCGGGTCCAAGATGGCATTTTATCAATATACCACTAATGTCTACGATGGAATCACCCCTTGGAGGACTGGAGCTGGCTCACATACTGTAAGTTATTTTTTCCAGGCTTTTTCAGACCCCAGTATTTTCTGTGGACGTGGCACATTTTTGTGTCTTCATCATATTCCATGTATATGGATAGTAAAGCATCTGCAAGTTCATTCTTTTATGACAGGTGATCAGCTGGGCAACACATTTACAATCCCGTCAATGATTCACATGTATGTCAAACACCCTCCTAATGAAATCAGGGTCCTACCTGTCAGCACTCTTATTATGTAATAAATGATTTATCTCCGCTCAGTCTGTACAAAACCACCCAAAGGATTATCCAACAAAATCATCTATTGATCTTAGGAATACAGGTATCACTTGGTGCCAAAGAGTCGATGTCTCCTATTTGGCAATATTAATATGGTGGTGACTGATGATTTCCCCCAACCTCACCAGGAACAGTGGTGCCATTGCTTTTCCATTTGTAGGGATCTTATATTAAGGTATGACATTAGTTTACAAACGTTGCATTTTATGGTTTTTTCCTTTTCTTTCTTATTTTCCTTGTTTGTTATATTTATTTATCTTAGGCTGCAGCCAGGGGCATAGCTATAGGATGTGCAGCGGTAGCAGTCGCTACTGGGCCTTTCAGCATGAGGAGGCCCCAAAGCCCTTCTGCCACATAAGAAGACGCCAGTATTGTAAATGGTACATGGTAGCTTCGGGCCCTCATTTCACTTTTTGCACTAGGGCCTAAGAGTTTGAAGTTACGCCTCAGGCTGCAGCAGTCACATGTGGACCAAACCATTCCCACATTTGCTGATAATATTACAGTTTTACTGGCAAACATGTGCATCCATTAGTTGCCCAATGCAGGTGTGGTTTTATTCCCATGTGGCTGCCACAGTTTGTGAACCCGGCCCTAAACCCTAGATTTTAGCCAGAAACAGGTTTAAAAAGGAGTTTAAACGCTTCTTCATTTGGGGCGTTCTCTTAAAGCTTGATGCTCTCACTTTTTGAAATCCAGGGTTTTGTTACTTCCCCTCCCATCTGGGTTTTTTTAACTGAAGGGGGGAAAGACCCCATCCCCCCCTTCCCACTGTTCATTCTGGGCTCCAGGGGTGCCCCACCCTCCACATATCACTGTCCCCTCCCTAGGGAAATCTTTTTTTGTAAGAACTTTTACAATACCACAGACTCTTCACCCCAAAAACAGTTTTCTATGAACTCAGCACTGATCTCTCACAGCTGGGGGTTTGCTACATTAAAATCCATCCAGAGCACAGATCCATCTCCCTTCATGTTTACGTAAGGGACCCCACGCACAATTTCCTTTCTGTTTTTGATTTTACAGTAGCTGCAGGGCCCATGAGGAAGGGAGTTAGCTGTAAAAGATGAAATTTTTGTCGGCACCCTTTCACGCGGCCCTTGAGGACCGTGGCACAATTTTGGCCCCCAATTTTTGAGTGGGGAGGGAGGAAAACAAGCCCCTTAAACGGCCATCCAGGGCAAACAGAATGTAAATTAAATTTGGCCCTCAGCTAAAAAAATGTAAGGAGGGGGGTCTGACTACCCACCAGCCCCTGGGGAAGTTTTTTTACAAGGGAAAACGAGGGTAAGGAAAAACTTGGGAAAAAAAAGGGAGCTTTTCTAATGACATCCGGTTTTCAAAGTTGCTTGTTTTTTTTCTTTTTTCCCTTATTCTAAAGGGCCTTTAATGAAATGAAAACAACCCCTTTAAAAACCCCCTTTAAAGGGCCCCCGCCCCTTTTTTGGGGCCCTTTCCGAAACCCCGCCCTAATTTTTTAAATCTGACTTGTCCAAATTTTTGTGAGAATTTAATTTTTTACACTTTTTAAACCCATCCAAGTGATTTTAGAGAATTTTTTTTCCCCGTGACACAATTTTGCTTTAAAGTTTGTAAAATTTTTAAACCTACAATCCTTTTTGTTTTGAAAAATTTTCAAAATTTCCATAAAAAATTTGGAAATTACGATTTTGAAATTGAAAAAATTTCTGCGTGCAAACAGAAAATTTATTCCACAAAATAGTTTTTTAACTGCATCTCCCATTTCCACTATAGGTTGGCATCATTTTTAAAATGTTCTTTTTTTTTTTACGACATTAGGGGGCTTAGAAATTTATTATTAAATTTCTCAAAATTTTCAAAAATTTGCAATTTAAATTTTTTTTTGGGGACCTCCAGTTCGCGTGGCTTTGGGGGGCCTGCATGTTAAAACCCCCCAAAATAATGCCATCTAAGAAACTAGCCCCCTTAACGTATTTACAAAACTTTTTAGAAATTTTAAAAACCCTTTAATATTTCACAAAAATTAAAGCAAAGTGGGGGTGAAATTTAAAATTTTACTTTTTTTTCAGATTTTAAAATATTATATTATTACTGGAATACGGTAAATGTGACTGGGGAAAATGCAACTTAATATAAATTTCCCCAGGTCTCCGTTTTTAGAGATATCCCTTGGGGCCCTATGCATTTTTTTTAGCTCAACCATAACCCCAGAATGGAGACACCTCCCGGGACTCTGAGGTCTCATTTTCAATACATTTTATTTAGGGCCATTTCAGGTTTTTGGGACCCCTAAGGTGCTAAAATTTAAATAAAAAACCCCAAATAGCCCACAATTGGAAATACATCCTTAAGGAATTTTCCCGGGGTGCATTGAGTATATAACCCCACAGGTGATTCACAATTTTTTTAGCATAAATGTGAAAAGAAAAAAAAAATTTTTTCCAAAATCTCAATTTAGCTTAAAAAGTTTCACATATAAAAGGAATCCGGGAAAAAAAAAACCCCCTAAAACTTTTTAAGAAAAATTTCTTCCAATTTCGCAATTCCACATGGGGGTGAAAACTGCTGTGGGGCGCATGGCAGGGGTACAAGGGGGAGGGCTATTTGGCTTTTGGAACCGATTTTGGGGGGGCCAGCGCATTTGCAAAGCCCCCAAATAAAACAGGCAAAACATTCCAAATCCCCCCTTTTTTGGATTCAACCCCTTTTAGGGATCCTTTGGGGATTATTTGCATTTTAGGCACACGGTTTCCATGTTTTTTTTTTTACCCAGGGGCAATGAAAATGGGGGAAAAAAACGCATTTTTTTCCAGTCTTTGTTTTTTTGGTTTCAATTTTTAAACTTTCGCCGTGCAGTGTAAATGATTGAAAACTTTAAAAGGGGGGTGGGTACAATTAAATGATATGATTTTTTTTAATTTTTTTTTCTGTTTTTTTTACTTTTACAAGAAAAAATAGTCTATAAAAAAATTTGCTTTTTTATTTGTCCTATTCTGACAGCCAAAACTTTTTTTTTTGCGTGTGCAGGCTGTGTATGGGCTGTTTTTTGCGGGATGGTTTGAAGTTTTATTGGCCAATATGTGTGAAATGTGCTATGTTCAAATTTCAAAATACAAAAACTTTGGTGTTTTTTTTATTTTTTTTTTTATAGCGGTCACTGTGGGTTTAAATTTAAAAATGGTAGTTTAAAACTCCCCCGGTCAATACGATTACACCGAACCCAAATTTTTATATTTTTTTATGTTTTTTTTTGCTTCTATAAATAAAAAAATTTTTACAAACGGGAAAAATACTTTTTTTGCATCACCATATTTAGAGCCATAACTTTTAAAATTTTTTTTCTTTTTGGAGCTCTGTGGGCTTTTTTTTGGGAAAGGGGGTTGAGTTTTTTTTAGTATCATTTTTGGGGGGCAAGGTTTTTTGATTGCTTTTAAATCCATTTTTGGGGGCCCGGGGTAAGAAAATACTGAACCCAAAAGTATTTTTTTTTATTTTTTTTTTTTAAAAGGGCTCCCCGTCAAAAATCCGTATAAGTTAGCTTACTCTTTGGGTCCTACATTATGGCATACCCTATTTATATAGTTTTTTTATGTTGAAGCACAAAAAAAAAAAAAAAAAGTTTTTTTTAGGGGGTAAAAACAAATTTATGCATCGCTATCTTCTGAAGTATACATTTTTTTTTCCGTTACAAGCTGTAAAGGATTTTTTTTTTGGGATAACGACTTTTTAATTTTACAAACTTTGGGTTTATAGGGGTTTTTTTTCGCTTTTAATTCCTTTTATTTCTGGGGGATGAACAATAATCTTTAAACTGTTTTTGTTTTTTTTTTTTTACGGCGTTTTACCGACGGGTTAATTTTAAAATAAGATTTTAGGGGAGGCGTTACCCGGGGGGCGAACCAAATTGGGTACTTTTTTATTTTTGATCTTTTTTGGGGGGAAAGGGGGGTTTGTAAAGGGGAAAAGGGCGGTGGGCGATTTTTATTTTATTTTTCGTGTTTGTGTTTCTTGTTTTTTTTTTTCTTTTTTTTTTTTTTTTTCAAATTTTTCCCCATTTTTTTTTTACTTTTCCCCCCCAGGGGATTTTGAATGAGAGATCTTTAAACCTCATTAATAGGAAAACAGTGCACAGCTTGTTGCTAACTGGTTCCTATACAACTGTCAGTCAAAAGAGCCGGGGGCATGCCACAGGCAGGCGGGGTCGTGACGCACAGACAACCCGAAGGGATTCTCGCCTTCCTGGTGTCTGTAAGGAGGGAGGAGCTGCACGGGTCGCCCGATCCTGCGCTGCTGCCCCCGCAGAGACGAGGGGAGGCGATCTCCCTCCTGCGCTCTCTTATTTTTTGCGCCGGATTGTCCGATAATTACGGGGTTTTCCCCCCCCCCCCCCCCCCCCCCCCCCCCCCCCCCCCCCCGGAGCGATCCGGGGCGGGGCCGATGGGGGGGATGTCAATTGTAATATACAGCTACACCCCGCGGATCGCCGAACTCCCTGTTTTAATTCGCGCTCCTCGGACTATCCATCTCCCGGTGCGTGAACCCCCAAACCACCCTGGAAAAATGGAAAAACGCCCCAAAGGGCGTTTAAGGGGGTTAAGGGGTTGATTTAAACCTGAAGGCCCCGGTCCCGTCTAGTAGCTGTGGGGTTTTTAAAAATGGGTGCTGAACATCTGATCTGTGTGAAACATTAGTACTCTGAACAAGAATGAGAGACCGCAGAATTTGTGCTTGATATGTGTAGTTTACCAAGTGAGCAATGCTTGACAATTCACAAGGGGGAAAAAAGTGCTGAGTGATAACATGATCTAAATAAACAGTGTTATTATACACCAGACTTCGGCTTCATGCCAATAACTTAACACATAATCGGGGAAGTTGGAAATCTCTTTATTGATAGAGGTGTCAATTGTGCATGAGTGATAGTTGTAGTTTATTATAATTGAGTTTTAAAAACAAATTTGGACTATATCAAATCGAATTTTCCTTTTGGGGAGAGGCACCATGTAAGTGTGTTTAGACTTATGCACCATTTGTGTCACATTGAAATGTAAATATATTCAAAGAGGCTCATGGGAAATGAGCTAGTACTGTACAGCGCTGCCTATTGGATGTATGGTTCCTTAAGTCACATAATCCAATTTCACTTACCAATAGTGGGCTGTGATCGATTTCATTCCCATAGCCTTTTAAAAAATATCAACCCCCTACTGGGGAAGGGATGTTTTTTTTTCCCAAAGAAATTTCAAAATAGAATTGGTAAGAAAAAAAACAGAATGTTTGAAATAAGAAGCTGAAGTTTTAAGCTAAGGTTTAAAAAAGGTTGTATGGTGATATATGTATAGATTTATATTATATACTGATTACATATATTAGGGTTACATTGAGTACAACATTAATACATGATATGTTTCAGGTTCTTCAACAAGAAACTATTTTTCACTGGAGACTTGAAAGCCTTGATATATCGGGGTATCTGACTCCATTTTGTCTCTCTTCTTGTGTTGTGAAAAGCTGCTCTGCTGGATCCAAGAGGGGCTACAAAAATAATCGCCTTGTTTTTGCGTAAGTTTTGACGCTTCTTTGTGACGAGTGGCAGAGGTTGTTCAGGGGGAATTTAAAAAATGTTCTAAAGTGACCTCAGTATAATCATGGAACAGGGATCATTTGAGCTTGCAAGTCATAAACCCTCTGAGCAATAAAGGCAATTTAGGTGGACAGTGTGGGGGGTGCATGTTTATGGGATATTGTATAGATTAAACTAGAGAAAATGAAGGAAGTGAGTAGAGAACTGAAAGAAATAGTGCCTCCAACACCATATTACAGAAAGGTAAAGGAGGCTGCTTTATTTAAAAAATAGCCACGGCCTGGTCACAGAACTTATTTGGTATTGCAGCTCAGCTCCATTGAAATGATTGTGGGAAATAAAAATTTTTGAGTGAGCTGAAACCCAGTGTAGCCCAGCGACAGCCCCGAATCCTGAAAGATATGGAGGAGTGGGCCAAAATCCCTGCTGCAGTGTGTGCAAGCTTGGTCAAGAACTACAGGAAACGTGACCTCTGTTATTGCAAACAAAGGTTTTTGTACCAAATATTAATGTCTATTTTTCAATTGTATCAAATACTTTTTTTATGCAATAAAATGCAAATTAATTATTTAAAAATTATCCAATGTGATTTTCTGGATTTTTTTTTAGATCCTGTCTCTCACAGTTGAAGTGTACCTGTGATAAAAATTACAGACCTCTCCATTATTTGCACGTGGGAAAGATGTCTGAATGCCGATGCATGTTTTACATTGAAAGCAATTTAAATCACACTGCACATTATTAGATGCGTGTTTAGGGTCCGAAACACGGATCCAAACACGCTTCCAAACACGCATCTATAAATGTATGTAAACACGGACTCAACGCGCCGTGTAAACATACCCTAAGGCTATGTTCACACGGTGTAATTGCGGGGCGTAATTACGGCCCGCAATTACGCCGGAGTTCAGGAACTCGCGCACGCCCCTGCGGGGTGGGGGGGGGGCAGTAGCCCGCCGTCCCCATAGGCATTCAATACTAGCGGTACGTATTCGCATTCGAATATGTGCTGCTAGTAATTGATATGTCACTTCTCTTCCCGTGCGGCGTATTGTCCGAGCGGGGAGAGGAGACGTAATCCATAGTTCTCTATGAGAACCGTGGATTACCGTAATGACTGGGACATATCTCACCCCGTATTTAGCGCAGTACGGGGCAAGATACGTCCCATTGTAATCCGTGTGAATATAGCGTTAGTGTGATCGGGCTTCTGTATTCTATTATGATATTTTGAAAGATACAAGCAATAACACCAGGAGTGAGGACAATGACAGAGAAAACAATCACAAGAAACTGCAGAGGTCTCTTTTTTGCATTGACTTGTTGCATGTGGATTCAGTCCCTTAGACCTGTCCTCTAGCGCTTACATTGAGATGGATTGATTTCTCTTAGGACATTTTACTTAAGTTTATAACCCGAGGTAATTATGGCTGTCATTATCAAAACACAACGCGTTGATGTGATAACGATCGCTCTCCACCACTCACTTAGCAAAACATTTACTTACGTGCTGAGGATTTGTTCAGGATGATCCTCACAACTTCCTGTGCCGCGTGCTTTCTCTAAAGCCCTTTTCAGGTTTCCATTCAGGCCATTCAATACAGCAATTATTGAGCTTCATGGCCTCTTCTCTGCTGAATTAATCATCTACTTAGTAAGCAGTGAACCACAGGCATGAGCTAGGCCTGCTCCAGGGTTCATTGAGGAACAACAGTATCCCTTTGTATGAAAAGTGTGGGACTGAATATGTGTCATAAATGCAGTGTTGGACTGGGGTGCTTGGAGCCCACCAGTGAAGTTGATTCTTGAGGACCACTAGTGTATTTGATTCTTAGGGCCCACCTTACAGCTATTGTACAGGACTGCACATAACATTTACATTTGCTTTTTGGAGAGAAATGCAGAAAGCAAGAGGCAGAATGTAAATAATGAAATAAGAGTAGTCAGTCTGTCCAATCCAGATTATGCAAACCACCCAAAGAAGCATGGCGAAGTGAAGCTACCACTTCCAACAGGATACGAAGAGTGAAAACCAGCTATACTTCCAGGAGGTACGTATAAAAAAAAATATTTTACTAGGGAATCCTTAAAAAAAAGCCTTTACAACTGTATAAGCAGAGAAATCAGGCATAATGTAGTTGATACACTGACGCGTTTCGGAAAAAGTCCTTAATCGTAGCTGATTCCGAATTTTGCTGAATCACATCCGCATATCAACTACATTATGCCCATGAATGTTTCCTGATTTTTCTGCTTATGCATTTGTAACTGCTTTTTTAAGGATATTAGACATAGGTTTAGATAGACTGACTCAGCAGTCAGTATTAGACATTATAGGTTTAGATAGACTGGCTCAGCAGTCAGTATTAGACATTATAGGTTTAGATAGACTGGCTCAGCAGTCAGTATTAGACATTATAGGTTTAGATAGACTGGCTCAGCAGTCAGTATTAGACATTATAGGTTTAGATAGACTGGCTCAGCAGTCAGTTTTAGACATTATAGGTTTATATACACTGGCTCAGCAGTCAGTATTAGACATTATAGGTTTAGATACAGTGGCTCAGTAGTCAGTATTACACATTATAGTTTTAGGTAGACTGGCTCAGCAGTCAGTATTACACATTATAGGCAGCTTAGATAAAGTAGATTGTTGTACCAAAAAGCTTCAGTATGCGTGATAATGTTGATGCTGATTAAAAGGCAACCATATTAATCGTACCATATAGTGGTATTCCTTTTTATATTTTGAAAATCTGTGCAGAATGTAGGAATTCAGGACAAAAAGTATCTCCTCTTGGTGGATGTGTAAGAATATTACTGCTATTATTTGTTGGTGCGGTATATACTGTAGGTTATAAGTGATGGCTGTGTTCTCCCCTGACGGTGCCAAGAACCATGCATTCACCTTCTACAAAAGTCTAATAAATATAATGCGCACACTGTTCTGGGAGACTGTTAACGGCAAATCAACTTGTTATTTTAATTACAAAGGAGCAAACTCCTTATTGCAGGTTTTTGGCAGGAAGCTGCTTTGTGTTTAGTGTATCATTAGAAGGCACATGGATCTGGATACAGAGAGTCCTGCAGACATTGGTTATAATGTACTCGCCTGTTGACAGGTTATAAAAGCTGTACACCCAGAATTATTAGAAGACACCCTATAAAGACTTTTACTTACAGTCATCATTAGTCATTTTGTATATTGTTGTAGATACCTGTTGGGACTTTATAAAAAATAGGTGGGGCTTAACAGTAGGGATAAGCCTGGAAATATCTACTATATTTTACGTCAGAATATTGCATAAATTATAGCAGATATCTAATCAGGCTTATAACTGGTAAAGATTTTGGTGTGTGAAAGATGCGCCAGATTTAAGATGCTTGTTGGTTGGTTTATCTGACCGGTATTTGTACTGTTTTCGTGCCGTGCACACGGCCGCCGGGGGATGGCTTTTTCTCCCCCGGTTAGCGGAAAAAGCCCTCCCCCCTTCCCCATGACTTTTTCATTTTCCGTCCCCCAAGAAAGTTTTGTTTTTTTGGGGCCCCGGGGGGATCTCCGGCAGTGGGGGGCCCGCTGCATGGATTTTTCCCTTAAAGGTTTTGTGTAAAAAATTCTTTAGTGGTTTTCAGAACCGAAAACCGGCTGAAAAACAGTGCCGTGGGGACAAGGCCTTAGTGTTCTTTTTTTCAAGTGTTCTTTCCATTAAAGGGGTGGTTTCACTGAGCCTGCTCTTCATGGGCAGCTTCAGGATCCCACTTCTTTTTCAGGCTGTGGGTGGTTCTACAGCAGCGATGGACATATCAACCCTGCTATGCCTAGCTGAGCCTGTGATGGAGGGGTTTTAGCAGCAGAGCACAAGACTACAGAGCTCTGAAGGGTTAAAATTTCTCAGTAAGAAACATAAACAAGCTCCACTGTTGCTGATAAGACATAGCAGGGAGTGATGGTCACCACCCCAGCCAGGGCTGCTAGAGCCAGGAGAGGTGGTCGGTAACCTAGGAAGTTTCTGAAAAATGCAAGAACTGCTCTAGCTTTGAAATGGTGCTAAATGGGCACAGTAATGTATTTGATGATAGTTTTTATTTCTTGTTTAGTCTTTTTTTAATACATGTTTAAAGATAACCACTGTATTGTGAATACCTCTTTAAAGGGACTTTCTTACTACAAAGACTTGGCTTTCAACATGAAGGGACGGGTAATTGAATATTTTTTCTAAATACATTGCTTTGTTGATTTTACTTTGTTTTG